>JABFFE010000250.1:0-50064 GCA_013623625.1 Fusarium setosum | reverse complement strand
TTCCCATTCCCATTCCCCGTCTATCCATCTCATCCCTCCCTCCCATCCATTCCCACGGTCCAGACCCCAGACCCAGTCCAGCCCGGCCCAGCCGTGCATCACGCTCAACCATGCCATCGGTCGAGACCTCGCTTGGCTGCCACGAGTGAATCCTCCTGATTTGCATTCTGCATTCTGCAGTCTTTCTGCATCTCGCCCTATTTTTCCTTTTTCCCCCTGGACCCCGAGAATTTGGGTTCCTGGCGCCCCCTTCCACACACGCCCCCAGCCCCATCCCGTCGGCTTGGTCCTCAACTAAAACTAAACTGACAACCTCCCTGTTCTAGGCCTATCGAGACCTCGCCAGGTAACTCACTCTCATCTCGATGCTTGCATCTCGACCTCGCCACCTCCCCTTGGCTTCTTTGATACTGCATTACCCTCATCGACTTTCACCATTGCCATCAGCCCTCCTCCAGTAGGGGACTTTTCCTCCGCCCTGGCTGTTCCTGGAGCACACCGCTTCCCCACACCGTCTTTAGTCTCCATTGACTGGATAGACAATGTTCAACACATCGGCGTTGCCGACGCTTGGATTCACCAAGGCGTGAAACATGGCTCGAGGGGCCGCTTCGTGAAAGAAAACTCTGGCGACGTCTCACGGGAGATCGACCTTTTGGCGTTTACCCTCGTAGCTAATCCAACCTTTGACCTGTTGCCCCCGAGTTCTCAAGCGAGTTCCTCCACCTCTACCATCCTCAACTCTACCTAGTCAGGACTCTCCGACCGCCCCAACCATCAATGCGTTTGACATTGCAAGCCATAGTCTCACTGCACCTTATCAAACAAGCATCAAGCATCTGCAACTAGCACCCACGCCAGCGCCCCATCACAGTCATCACATGGTCCTTGCCCTTGCGTTTCCCAATGCCTTTGCGTCCGTCGCTCCCCGCAGCTCACTCCATTCCTCGTCTCCCCTCTTCCTCATCTTGGTTGCACCTCTGCATTAGTCCAGGGACGGCTCTCGGAGATTTGTCACTAACATGGTTCTCCTCTCCCCCATCTCAGGGGTGAGCAGACTGCCACCGCCCTTGAGGCGAACCTTTCCAATCTCGAGAGCAAGCTCGATGCTATCCTCGCTGCCCTCGAGTCCAAAGATGATCCACGATCATCGGGCGCCACCACCGTAGCAGAGGCCGATGGCCCTGTTAAAACTAGTGCCCAGGCAGACACCAGCGCAGAGACAACAGAGGGTGTCGATAAGGACAAGGACGAGAACGAGAACAATAAGAAAGAGGATGCTGCATGACTGGGGGCTTATTATACTGCCGCATCTAAGCGCTCGCGACCTGCTCTAAGAACTGACCGACTTTGCGCTGTCTCAACTCTAACATCAAACGTCACATCGCGCGCCATTCTCGCCTTTACCATCCAACGAGCAGGCTGGGGGATGAATCATTAGGGACCGAAAGTACCATAGCTAAAGCACCCGTTGGTCACTGCCTTTGGTCACGGGAATAACCCAGCCATTCAGAGCAGGCAGCTTGACAGAGATAGACAAGTCCCTTTCATTCCCAAGGAACCTCCTTTCCACCTATACTATCAAAAAATAGTTGCGCTGTCTACACAACTTGGCCCCGTTGCACCCAAACGGGCCCTTTCCCTTTCTTCCGTATCGTGATCCCACATATTTCCCCCGTCTCGCCGAAGGAGCCCATGTCCTACTCGTTCATACAGCAGAGAAACCCGCGATTTGATGACTTCATGAAGAAGAAAATGAAACAAGAAACGAAAAGCAATCAACATGAGAAACCACGTCTCCGCTATGCCCCCATCCCAGTCATCACTTCTAACTGCGTTGCCAACCTTTGGATCGTCGTTGTGTTGTTGGTCCATGCCCATCTAAGTCGATATAATTTCGTTGGAGCAAGCAATCGTTCTGAATCAGGCTTCATAGTGACAAGGTGTTTCGAAAGGCATGACGCAGTTTCTCCCATAAACCCAGAAACGCCAGATGAATAGTAACAACACAATCAAGAAGTAATTACCCCGTCACGGCCTGAAAGCCCATGGTATAAAAAACCAGCCGCGTGAGAAAACCCAACTCCAGTTGTCCGGGCGTGTCGATATGACAAAAGACGGCACCAAAATAGTGTCCCTCTGTACGCCCAGAAGGTGTGGAAGCTCGTGTGCAATGTGACAAAAAGGTTGGCCTTGTCTTGCTGATATCGCACCATGTCCTGATCGATTCTGATTGATCGTAGCGAGCCGAATCGCTTCGGTTTTTCAGCGACTTTCCCTTTGGACGGCGCCCTGTCCGCGACAGATCCAAAAAGGAATAGGTGGTCTTCTTCCTCATGCGAGAGGCGGCGGGGTGAGCGTTGCGGAACGCTCGACGTACGCGGAGACGCGCGGACGGCGTCGCTATTGAATCGGCTAGCTGCTGAGCGATCTCATGTACATCTGAGAAGCGCAACAGACACCCCAGTTAGTTTGATAGGCTCCGCATATCAGAAAAGTCAAGACGTGCTCTTGCCAGGGGGTCCTCATCAGGCGCCAAGATGGCAGGGCTCTCCTTGCCGTTACCCGAGAGGGGCTCTCGACTCGTGAATGCTCGGCTCTCGAGCGTCGGTCGCAGGAGGCCTTGGCCTCCCTCCTTGTGCTTGGACGACTTGGCCTCGGCGTGGAGTGCCAGCTCGCGTTCGCGGTTCTTCTCGAGGAGCGGGCCACCAAGGGTGGCGCACTTGAGGATCGTCTGGATGAGGTGGTTCTGCTGCAGAGGCTTGGATAGATACTCGTCCATCTGCGCCTGAATGCACTTCTCTCGATCGCCCATCATGGCGTGCGCCGTTAGAGCGATGATGGGTGTTCGGTGGCTTCCTATGCCGCGCTCGTACTCTCGGATCTTGCCCGTGGCCTCAAAGCCTCCCTATTATCGTATGTTAGTCGATCTGTCGTCCGGCTGGGAGTCACAATCCTGAACAGGCGTATAATTCTCACCATGATCGGCATCTGCACATCCATAAGAATGACATCAAACTTCTTGCTCTTCACAGCCTCCACGGCTTCCCAACCGTTGCCCACCACCGTAACAACATGGTGGTATTTCTCAAGGATCTTGACTGCTAATCGCTGGTTCACGGTATTGTCCTCGGCGAGCAGGATCTCGAACGATTTGGTATTATCAGCGAGCGACGGCGTGGCTCTGTTCTCGAGGGCAGGAATCATGCCGTTTCCTAGATCAATGAGCTTGCACGGCGTTGTCATATACGACGTGATTCCCAGATCCAAGCACGACTTCAAGTTGACGTGGACGACGGGCGCCAGGAGGACGATGGGGAGATACTTGAAGTCATCCACGGCTCTCAACCTCCGGGCGGTATCGATTGAGTCCACGAGAATGGCATCGTAAGGAAGGGAGCCGCCGGCCTGGAATCGCGTCAAGGCGGGGCTCTTCTCGGACTCCACGACGATTGGGTGGAGGCCAATTTGCTCCAGCATGCCCTTGATGGCAGCAGCGTTTCTCGACTGGGCTTTGTCAACAAAGAGAACCTGGTGTCCACGATAAGGACGGATCTGCTGTTCGATCATGGCGGCGTCATCAGGGGCAAGCTTGACCACACACGTGAAGTGGAACTCGCTGCCCTTGCCGTGCTCGCTGTTGACCCAGAGATCACCACCCATAAGATTCACAAGTCGCTTCGAGATGGATAAACCGAGACCTGTTCCTCCAAACTTGCGCGTCATGGAGCCGTCGGCCTGTTGGAACGTGTCGAAGATCAAATCCAGCTTGTCCTTCGCAATTCCAATACCCGTGTCCTCGACGACAAACTCAACCGCATACTCACCAGGTCGAGCGTTGCTCTGCTCCTTTCGTTCCTTGATCGTCAGGCTGACCTCGCCGTGCTCTGTGAACTTGATGGCATTGCCAACAAGGTTCAGGATGATTTGTCTGAGACGGAAGGAGTCGCCAATAACGTAGTCCGGCACGGAGCTGTCGACCTTGTAGGTGAGGTCCAAGTACTTCTCGTTTGCCTTGACGGCGAGAGTCTTGAGGGCGTTGAAGACGGTCCCCCGCAGCGTGTAGGGGATCTCTTCAATCACCATTCTCCGAGCCTCAATCTTGGAAAGATCCAAGATGTCGTCAATGATCGTCAGGAGGCTATTGGCAAGATTATTGACAATATTAAGCATCTCCCTCTGATATTGAGTCAGGTCGGTGTCTAATGTCAGTTGAGTCATTCCGATGATGCCGTTCATGGGCGTCCGGATTTCGTGAGACATGTTGGCCAGGAATTCAGACTTGGTCTTGTTGGCAAGTTCGGCTGCCTCCCTGGCCTGGGTATTTCGCTGAATGGAATCGCGCAGATTCGAAATCATCTGGTTGATCTTTCGCTTGAGTTCGTCCATCTCGCCCGATGCTTCGACGTCGACGAGCTTGGTAAAGTCCCCATCGGTAGCCAAGTTCGTGATATCTGAAAAGGCACGCACTTGCGTTGTCTATATCCGTTAGCCTCTTGCGTCGTCTGTCTCGCTGTAGCTTCTTACCAGATTGCTAGCCATGGTATTGACATCCGTTGTAATCTCTTTCCATCGGCCGTCCAGACCAGCCACGTCAGCTTGAGCACCCATCTTCCCATCAACACCCACGTCCTTGGCGACTCGTTGCACTTCGTAGCAGAAGCTAGATAAACGATCAACCATGTTGTTGATGGTCTCTTTGAGTACTTGTATCTCTCCATTCGCTTCGACTTTGATCTTCTGACTCATGTCGCCGTTTGCAATTGCCTGCGTGACTGTCGAGATACTTCTGACCTGGGGGGTTGTTAGCGAGACAAGCCTCTACCCATTTCGCTAGTAAAGCCGTTCGGCATCCCAGCATAAGAGCTGCCAAGGCTGCTTACCTGGACCGTGAGATTTGAAGCCATTGTGTTGACGTTTTCTGTGAGATCCTTCCATTTGCCCTCCACATTGGCTACCTGAGCCTGTCCACCCAGGGTTCCATCTGTGCCGACTTCTCGAGCGACCTTGCTCACTTCAACTGCGAATGTGCCCAGGCGGTCCACCATCTGGTTGATAGTGTTCTTCAGCTCCGCGATTTCGCCCTTGACCTCGACCCCAATTTTCTTTGTCAGATCACCCTTGGCGACAGCAGTTGTAACCTTGGCGATCTCTCGCACTTGGGTTGTCAAGTTCATGGCCATGCCGTTGACGTTTTCTGTAAGATCCCTCCAGGTGCCTTCGACATCGTGCACAGTGGCCTGGCCTCCTAAGCGACCCTCAGTGCCGACCTCTCTAGCAATCTTGGTGACTTCGCGGGCAAACTGTTGCAGTTGGTCGACCATAGAGTTTATGGTAGACTTGAGCTCGAAAATCTCTCCCCTGCAGTCGGCCTGAACCTTCTGAGTCAAGTCTCCCTTGGCGACAGCTGTCGTGACCTTGATAATGTCGCGCACTTGGGTCGTCAAGTTGTTGGCCATGGCGTTGACGTTGACGGTCAAATCGTTCCACATGCCCTGCACTCCGCCTACGTCGGCTTGTCCACCCAACATTCCTTCGGTTCCGACATCCCTTGCTACGCGGGTGACTTCGGATGCAAAAGTTCGCAGTTGATCGACCATGGTGTTAATAGTCTGCTGCAGCTGTAAGATTTCGCCCCGGGCAGGTCTCTCGATCTTCTTGGTCAGGTCACCGTGAGCTACGGCGGTTGTAACAGAAGCAATCTCTCGCACTGAGTATATGTGGTTAGCTACATGCGACACTCACCTCTTTCGAAGGGTAAGGGGGTACCAACCTTGGTCAGTCAAGTTCTGAGCCATGACGTTCACTATGGCGCGCTGTTAGCAGTTACAACACGGGAAAGTCCTGGCAGGAATTATACCATTGTCCGTCAATTCTTTCCATGTTCCATCCACGCCACCGATACGAGCTTGTCCGCCCAGCAGTCCTTCAGTACCGACCTCGCGGGCAACTCGCGAGACCTCACTAGCAAATATTTGCAGTTGATCCATCATGGCGTTAATAGTGCGCTTGAATGTTGTGATTTCAGGGTCCATTTCAACAGTGTTCATGCGGACCTTCATAGTCAAGTCACCACGGGCGACCGCCGTGACAATCTCGCCGATTTCTCGGAGAGCCTTTTGGAAAGCCTCGTTGGCCTTTTGGTGCTTCCAGAGCTCCCGCTCCAGAGTAGCAATACGTTCTTGCTCGAGAACCTCGAGGGCTCGTTCTTGTAGCTGCTTCTGCTCCAGGAGCTGGGCGTTTACGCCGGCCAGCTCCTGGCGCTGGCTATCGAGCAGCTTGGACTGATCGTCCACATGTTCTCGAAGTCCTTCGAGGGCTTCTTTGGTCAGCTGATAAGACGGCAGATGCGGAGAGTGCAAGCTACCTTGGGCGTGAAAGAGTTTGGACTTGGGGCGAGCCGTCAAAGCAATGTTCGCCTCTTCGCCAAAGAGGGTATCAATGGTCTCGTTGGGTGTCTCTGGGAATGGAGAGGTGGCCTGGGCCTGGCTCTCCAGTTTCCCGACGCGCAGGGCGAGGTTCTGGAGCTCTATCTCGAGTTTGCGCTTGGCAGGCGTGTCGCGCCCTGGGAGTTGAACCTGGGAGGCTACACCAACGGGTATCGAGTTGGGTGGTCGGGAATCCGGGGCAATCGAAGCCACAATCTCGGCGGCGGCCGCGAGGGCCGCATCGTCGATCATGGTGAGGCAGAGACTGCCGAGCCGCAGTCACGCGATCAGGGGGATTTCTCTTTTTTGGGGCTCCCAAAGATTCGAGCGACGGGGTAAGGCGTGCGTATAGGTAGATGGCGACAAGCGGGTTTGATATATTTAAGGCCGGCGACGGAACGTCGGGCTGTCGATTGGAACGGGCGCCTAGCGAGGCGATACGACGACCAAATCACGGACACAGCAGTCGGCGACAGCACAGCATCCTCGAGTCTCGTGGCTTTGGAATCGGTCACGGCGCGGTACCTTGGGTGACGGCGGCGGCGACGGCGGAGACGAGTACCGAATAAGAGAGGGTGGGGATAAAATCGTCCAGAGTCTCACAGGCTGAGGAAATAAACGCAGCAAAGGAAGGATTTCGATATAGGCAGGCGGGCCTGCGTCGTCGACAAGAGGCCGGAATGGCGATACTGCGACGGGCAGTGAGAGTGAGGGTTGAAGGCCAGGGCGAGACCTTTTGGAGTTGGCTGAAGCGGGTGTAGGATGGGTGAGAATGATTGATTGGGATAAGGATGGGACAGGACAAAGGGTGGTCCCAGCAGCACAGCGGCAGCAAAGCAACCTCTCTCCAGTTTCCAGGGGGGGGGCGTCCCTGCGATACCTATGAGAAAGTAGCGCGGTCGCGGGGGTGGCATGTACCTCCGGGACAGGTCCTGGGTCCCTCGGCCACTACAACGAAGCGGAGGGCGAGGGACGTGAAAAGGAGGGCGACAAAAGAGATAAAGGCGGAGCCTGCCAATCGTGCTAGCATCCAACCTGGTTTAGTCTGGCTTTCCTTCTGGGTGGTGACCTCTTTTGCCTTTTGCGGATGGCAGCAAGCAATCCACACGTCGCACAATATCCGTGCTGGCTTGACTGACCATGTGGGAGTTGGGAGGCGAGGCGGGCTGGACTGGGCTGGAATGGATGGCGGGGGTTGTTTCCAGCTGGCCCAGGGTATTGTTCTTAAGAAGTTGCTACGCGGGTAGGTACTATAATCTGGGTAAGGGCCCCTATAATTGTAAATCGCATAGTACCCAGGTAGTTGAGTGAGCGTTGAAACTTAAGTGAGCGAGGTTAGTGGAGATGAACGAAACGAGTAAAACGGATGAGGGACAGGGGATCGCAGCGACCTGTCACTCTATCCATAGGCAAGGTACCTCTCGTGAGCGAGGGGAGCAAGCCGCTGAACCATCGACTCGGCTCTGGAACACGGAGCCTTTGGTCCCTTGGCTCCCTCCTGTCAATTAAAGATGCCTGCTCTCCCAGACAGGAGCATGGCAGCATCCATTGGATATTCAACCGCAGACCGGTTCCCCTCGTCTCCTGGTCTCGCTACAGCAGATGCTCTGCATGGGACACGCGCAAGGTTAGGAAGGATGTATGCGCGCACGTACGATTCGTCTCATTTGCAGACACAGGCTATCGACCCCGATTCCTCTTGTCTCCCCCTCTTCTTTATTAATACGCACAGCTCACGGGGTCACTTATTTAAATCCCATTTTTCAAGCCTCCTTCTCAAGGATACCCTCCAGTGCTCCTCGTCTGTTGGCCAAGCAGATGCTACTCTGCAATTCAGGGCTGCCTCACAACCTGGATCTTCCATTCGCTTGATTAATGTCACTTTTTCTGGCCGGGGACCCCTCTGGGGAAAGGCGACGCGAGTAGACCAATCAGAACGCGTTTAAAGCGCCCCGCCGTCTTTCTACGGGCTAGCGCCTGTGCGAACTGATCGATCGACAATCCTTCTTGCCGTTAACGTCAACTGAGGATTTTGGGCACGGGTGCTCTTCAGGTTGCGCTGAGGCAGGGCGGCTCCTGCCAAAGAAAAGAAAGACCAGAAAAAAAGAAAAAGGAAAAAAAGTTCCAAAACCCCGAGGCCCACTGGCTCGGGGCCGACACTTGCTGCCGTCATTGGGTCCCCACGCCTTCGCTTCTCTGGAATGTTTCTTCCATCATCACCCATCGTCACCAACCCGCGGAACGGGGCGCCCTGTGCCGCAACCGTTATATTTACTTTTTTTCCTGTCTTTTTTACTGCCACAGTCTTTTTCGCGCAAGGTCGGTTAATGGCTGCGACTGGCGACTGGTGCAACCTAGGAATGGCGCATCTGGTGGCGTGCAGCCTTCGCCCACGCGCCCGGCCTTGAGGTTGACAATAATAATGGTGAAGTCTTACACGAGCCTGTCTGGCGGGGGATCATCCTATCGAACCCGCTCATTGAATTCAATTCGGCTCATGTCTTGTCTGTCCTCTACAGTACTAGACATGAGAAGCTATGGATACACCGGCTTGCTGGATTTTCGCAACTGGCGATCCTGTTGTTCCTCTTAATTTTATTAACCAACGTCTCCAGCTCTCATCTCATTCTTTTTCACCCTCTCTCTTCTTTGTGGATGCCAGCCGCTAACGCTCTTCAGAGCCCAAGACCGTTGATGTGGGGAAACTTCATGCCCCTCGCACAGTGGCTATACTTAAGCGAGGAGAGAGCTCCCCTCGACTCTCGTCTATTGCTCCTCTCTCCAGGGCTCGAAATTTCCGGTTTATTCGCAGGCTATTTCTCTGCTCATTTTCACTAATTGGAGTGACAGGACGCCCAGTGTCAGTGTGGGTCCATGCTCGTGTTGAGGAATTGTATCTCACCGACGAAATTCCTTACATTACTAGCACCAACGATCCGGGTACCACCCTATCGTTTTTTTGGTGTGTGAACGGCTCTCGAGCTGTCAAGAAGCCGCCTCGTCTCGGCATGAATGGGGCGGCCTAGCTTTGGAGCCAGTCAAAGGGACGGGCTATTTCCGTGTGCATCCGCATCCCCTATCCGAATCTTCGATCCTCGTCAGCTTCTTCGATGGGCTGTCCCCGAGCTCACGTATGTTTGCTCGATGGGACATCTCCGCTCTCGCGCAAGGCATCTTCTGCGGCGCGATGCTAGACCCTAACTACGTATGTGGCAGATGGATGGCACCATGCTTGTGCAAGGGAGCTACAGGGGAACCAGAGAGGAACCAGAGACAAATGCAAAGTTTAGCGGCTCTGTAGGGCGCCGTATCGCCACCGTGCGCTCCTCCGCAGGCGGCCACTGTCACTGACATTGTTTCCAACACGGGCCCCCGCAGACGCAACGAAAGCTGAGCTGCAATGGTCGCTTGGCCACGAGGGAGAGTGCCATCGTCATGGGCTGGCGTTTGTGCGATGCGACCGAGGGCGGACACGGGGACGGGAAGCTGCTGCGGCAGCGGGTAGTGCCATTGGGAGCATTGTGATGGACGTGTCTGGTGTTTCAGGGCAGGCCAAGACGTCGCTCAAAGTCCACATCCATTGCGGCAGTTTGGCGACTCGAGGCGGGACGAGGCCATCCCTATGCTTGGGAGATTTGAAGAGGATACCTCTCAGATGAACAGCGGCGGCGCTTGGGCTCTGGACCAAGAGAGGGCGGGCTTATGCTGGTTGCCCGTCCACTAGGGAAACCCACCCATCCACCAACAGACGGCGACCATCATCCATCCCTTTATCCCTACTCGCTCGCGTTTGAAAAGATCAGACGGGCATGACATCGTGGGCAGCGGTGACGCGGGTTCAGGGGTCACAGGTGGGTCGGGGCCGCCAACGCCACCTACGTCATTTGGTGCACGGCAGCCGATCGGCCTCTGATTCGCTGGCAGGGATTGGCTGCGAGTGGGTGACATCTTAAAAGTCCCGAGGTTCGACCAATCATGCTCAATCTTGGCGTTGTTCGTTGTTGTTGCCGCTCCCAGCAAAGCTCCTTCTCAGATCGTCCGGTGAGGTGCTTTCCATCTTGGCACACCCTCACAGTGCATCAGGGCGTTCAAGTAAGTGCCTCATCTCTAGTAAGTTTTTATTGATTTAGCTGGTGTGACTATTGACAATACACTGTGCTCAAGTCGTCGTGTGGGGGTTGCCGCTGCCGATACTTAGAGGCTGCAAGGCCACGTGAGAGCTGTTTCGACGTCAGGAAGGACATGTGCAACTCGGGTTTGATTGCTATTCGACGGACGACTCACAGGGAGCGGGTTGTGAGAAAAGAAGAAGGACAAGAGAAGAGGAGAGAATACCTTATGCATCCTCTGTCACATGTGCAGAGCACAACCGCACCTCTTGGACCTATGGCAGCGATTTGACATGGTTGGGCTTGGGTTGCCAAGCTCTACCTCCTCCGTGTCGTTGGATCTCACCGCACCTAACACAGCATCGAGGCCTCACTTTCTCGCGCATCCAACATCCATCGACAAGCAAACATCCGCTTCCCCTTCCGCGTTGCAGAGCCGAGAGCCGTTGTTAACGCCATCAGTTTCAGGCTTCCAAATGGGGTTCTCCGGACAAGCCTAGATCCCGGCGTCGTGATAGCGAAGCGCCAATCTCTCACCGAAAGCAGTCAAAGATAGACGGACCCTTGGAAGATCGCACATTTCCCACCACCCGTCTGTTGCAAGTGACATTTTCGATGGACGATATCGTCTTTTTTTCTACTTCCTCCCGTTCATCCGTTACCAAGCTCACCGAGTCCGCAGCGGACCTCGACTCCCGCATGAACAGCATTCCTCGGGACGACTTTACGCTGCGACTATGATGACATTCAGAGTCCAGGTGAAGGCAAGCGAGTTAGAGGGGCACGATGCTAGGAGATTCTCCGGGATTCCAACTGCCTAATCGAGCCGTAGAAGGCTGATCTCGTCCAAAACACCAAATGCTTGCGTCCGCGATTGTTTCGTCGATACTCGACAGCCAACAGCTTTGGACAAAGACCCTGAGCATCACCCACAAATCTACATGGGTTAATCTTGACGAAACCCCTTGATCAACACTGCTGCCTTACTTTCTCGGTAGATGGCTCAAACACAGAGGAAGCGAAGCGAAGCGAAGGGGACAAACGGACAGAGAGAATCTGAGAGATTGGCCTCGAGTTCACCAAAATCTCTCTACCCTGCCCCTCCCCTCATCATCGTCATCATCATCAATCTTTTAGTACGACTCCGCCCTTTTCGATGGAGAAGAAATTGCGGGCCTGGGTTGGACCCTGATTCTGTCATGATGGTCATGTCCCGTCTCGGCGCCATCTCGAATGGCGCCGTCCCTCCAAACCATTGGCTTCTATCCCTCTTTCGGATTCTATCTATTGGCAGTCTACTCCACTCCGCTCCTCCGCTATTGTCTCGACATGAGATCAAATTCTCGTGTTCCCGTCTGGTGTAACCCGTATTATCGGTGCTTTAGCGACAAGAGACCGGGGGGGCCAAGACCAGCGTTCTCCATTGAAAAAAAAATATATTGGCCCAGACTTATTTCATGTGCGCCTATCCTTGATCCCTTTTTCCAATGTGAACCCCCTATCTTTACCATGCGAGTTTGGGACGCATGATGCGTATTCACCATGCATACCACACAGCCAACACAAGTATCCTGGGCATGAATATCCACTCGAGTCCAATTCCATGCACTGCCGAATGCTCGGCCGAGAGTCGCACAGGGAACATGCAGCGGTGGGAGAGGGAAGCCTTGCCAGAAACTTTTTTCTGCGGCTGCATCGTCACTCCAGCTTTGTCTTGACTCGGGAGTGAAGCAAGGGCACTTCTGATGTGACTGACTCTAAGGCTGGTGACATGTGACACGTTGTCTCGGTCTCATCTTGTTTCTCGTACGAGTTATAATCACTCGCATGACCCGAGATCGACGACAGGCATGGTCGGCGGGATATATTGCCGCAAATATTAGGCTGAATTCCGTCATGTTTGCTGGTTGCGCTTGTTGGTATAGGGTAGGCAGCTTTACCTCAGCTCCTGTCATCAGTAACATCTCTACTTGGTTCTATATGGTCAACCTTTGGAATAGTTGTACCTTCTTGAAGTGGCTGTATTATCATGCCAAACCAGAAGAGCATACTGGTGTTTAATCGGCAAGTTTTTACACTGTGTTAGAAATGCGTCTTATCCTTGTTCTGGATAACTTCCCGTACCAAGAGATAGCTTCACATAGACATCAACACCCAGTCACCATCACGATACACCAATAGGACAAGCCAAGACGCTCATTACCATTCTGTTCATTAATCTACCCTATCCGCTTCCCAAACATGTCCCGGTTGCTCGTGTGTCCAAGTAATACGCTACAATCAACCTCGCTGCCTGTACGAATGAGGGTATCTGATGCCATCCCACCAAGCCAGATATCAACAAAACAAAAAGCAACAAATCTCACTGACTCACCCCCAACCTCGCTGCCTCGTCTAATATGTAATGGTCCCCCTCCTCTATACCAACACCCGAACTGTTCATCGTCGTGGCAAGTTGTTGCGTCCAAAGTTGCCTGAAAACGCAGGGACTCCAGCATTCCACCCCTGCGTGACGCTGTTCTTGACGATAAGAGCTGCCGCAGCCGTCGCTTGCTGCCGCTCCTTTTGACGATGTCGTTCCTTGAGATAGTGTGCGGCCTCGGGTCGCATGCGGAGGATACGCAAGATCATATCGTCGCTCGGGTCCGCCTGCGCCTCGCGCCGCTTCGCCTCCTTGGCCTTACGCATCGTACCTAGGTTGCGGCTCATCATGATACTCTTACCGCGCCGGATCGTCCCCATACTTGCAAAGGACCCTGCACCGCCCAACGACGCTCCAAGCGCCGCCGGGGCGGACAGACGGTTCTGCTGTGCATTCTGCTGCTGGAGAGCTTCCTTTGCTCGCTGCGCCGTTGCCGCCGCCATCCGCTCCGACTCTCTGATTAGACTGTTGGTATCCTCAAAGTAGAAGAAGTTCAGCGAGGCCAGCTCGTGCCACTTAGGCGACTTGAGCGTCTCGGCCGGGACGCCCAGCTGCTCTCCCGACTCGTCTTTGGCATTGAAGAAGACAAAGAGCAGCTCCAGCCACTGGTATACAATGTCCAGCTCCTTGCGCGTAAGGGGCCGTTGCTGTGAAGGCTTCTCTGATAGGGGTGGGACCAGGAGGGTCTCAATCACCATCAACACTTCCTTCCAGAGCCGTGCCATGACTGCATCCATGGTTGCCTTTGTCAGAGTTTGCTTCATAATGGCAAAGTTTGCATCAAAGTAATTGAACAGCGGCGTGAGAGCACCCTCGATCTGATCTGGGGTCGCCATGGGCACCGCCGAAGTGCGTTTCTTCCACAGGCTCGTAACCGATGCGCCAATGCCGCCAGTACCCAGTAGATGCCTGAGAGTCTCTATGGACAGCGTGTTGTTGATCTGAGAAGTGAGCTGCCTAATGTTAGCTCGTCACTGCTGCAATCGCGTGGGTGATTTCTCACCTTATCGGTAACCTTTCGGACCATGTCTCTCTCAGTACGCTTGAGGTGTCGGAAGGCCTTTCCAAAGTGGAACTGGATGTCATCTCGCTCGCCCTCCATGCTGACCCTGATGAGCAGCCGGCCTTGCAAGTCCAGGTCCAGCCAGAACTCGCGGGGCAGGTAGTCGCTGAAATGGAGAGGGTCCAACTTAAGTGACGTTCGTCCCACATAGTCGTGGTCGCCAAACGTGTCATAGTCCCAGATAGTCGCAATCATGTTGACGGGCCCCTGAACTGTTATGTCAAAGGTCTCGTCCCACCGTGGGTTGAGATTCTTCTGGATGATCCTTGTCTTGTGAAGTCGCTTCTGGTACTCGTCGCCAAACACTACGTAAGGATCACTGTAGCCGTTGGGATCACAGGCCTTGAGGTCTTCGGCCTCGACCACCTTGATCGTAAATGTGTATTTGTTCGGTCTGCGGACCTTCTTTTTGGGACCTTCAATCCTCTCCAGTAGAGCGGCGCAAGCATCCGGGTCCATAGCCCTCTCTAGCTTGTCTAGCTCCTGCATGGCGTATTCAATGTTGTTAAGCTTGACAAAAGACTGGGAAAACGTTAGTGTCATGGCAATGGTAGAGTGTATGGGTGTCATCTCACCTCGGAGTAGAAATGGAAGGGCTCGACCCGCTCCTTGTTGTTCCATGCATCCTTTGCATACTTCATCCACTTCTCTTGAGTCGTCTGATTTTGTGATGCCAACTCCTCGGCCGAAGGGCGATCCATCTCCTTTGCAAACCGTTGATCCACAATCTCACAATACTTGCCAATGCCAATAGAGAAGGTCTTGGAGAGAGCCGTCATGAACCGAGCATGATGTTCATCGTTGTCCCAGTTGAGCTGGAAGATGGTCTCCAGCGTTTGGTTGAAGAGCATGAATATGTCAATGATGGACACACTGTGTCGGTCCGTATCCCGGGGGATATCATCTGGGTGCTCAGTGCGGACCTGGAACTGATCCTGCTTCACGGCCTGCTCAACGTATTCTTCCATCCTATCCTCAGCGGCACGAATCCATCGCCACACGAAATCAACTAGAAGATTTTCGATGTTGAAAGCAAAGGGGCGGTTAGGGAGAGAATCAGAGTGGATTCGGCGGATCGCAACCAACTCTTTGTACAGATCGAATCCGTCTTGAATGTCAAGGTCGGTCCCAGTCTCTTGAGCCACTTCTAAGATAGACATGAGGATGGCGTTTGCATCCTCCTCAAATCGCGGGAATACCTCCTCGACCAGAATGGAGAAGGGATTCACTCCCATGATCTCGGGGTTCTTGTTGTATCGCTTCTTGATTCTATCGCAAAGCTTGATAACCGTCTTCCCCAGCTTGACCACGTTGCCAAACTGCCAGTCATTTCTGTCTGCCGAAATTTCCTTCTCCATGTTCCGTCGGTATATCTCCTTGGCTTGTTCGTGAAGACGTTGAGCAAGATGCTCCGTAAATTCTGTTGCAGCGTCGGGTCTTGGGGAGAAGCAGGGGTCGCTAAAGATGTGGTTGTCCAAGATGTACTGAACAGCACCGATCTGGGGCGGCTTCGCCTCGTAACACTGCTCCATAAGGTCATACAGTTCGCGTAGGAGCGTCTCGTGGAGGGTATGGAGAGTGTGCTGGTAGACGGCGAAATCATGGACTGTCCAACGGCTGGGGTCAATCTCGGGGAGAGGCGTGGAGTAGTTTGACATGTGAGGAGGCTTTTTGGGCTCAGGGAGCGGTGTCTTGATGAAATCAAATACGGCATCCATCTCCTCAGGGAGCAATTCCCGATCCACAAAGTTGCGCGACGCGACCTCGAGCAAAGCAATGAGCCTGGAGCACTGGGGCACTCTCCACCTCACGCACAGTTCAGTCAGGAGATCCATGGACTGCTTTGACAGAGGCTGGTAATCAAGATCAGGGTCGCTATTGATCTGATCAAAGGTCATGGCATGCTGAAGGATATACTTGAAGAAGGCTCTAGGATCCGAAGGGATAAACGTGTAGATATTCTCCTCCACCGCCCGGATGCTGGAATCACCAAGGTTTAGAGAAGCAAGGTTAAGGGACGGATCAAAGGCCAAAGAGCCGTCGGTAGATTGGGACAGAGCACGGCTGAGGTCTGCGTAGGCTTGGTCGTTGTAAGTCGACTGAGGCCGACTGCTCAAGCCCTGCTCCAAAGCACCACTCGACGTCTTGGCTAGCTCTGGCTTAGCAGTCAGGATATCGAGCATCATCTGTGAAAGATGGGGTGATTCGGATTTCTTCCACTCAAGAAAGGCGTCCTCGAGGTCAAAGTCCTGACTCCTAAGAGCGCCAGGCATGTTCGAGTTGAGCCTAGTCTGGTATGACTTGAGGTCCTTGAGCGCAGCCTCCTCTGTCCATACCTGCTTATTCTCATTGATTTCGGCTTGCGCTTCGGAGAGGCTGAGCCCAAATATCCTGACGACTTGCTGAACCAAGGGCATGTCCTTGACATCATAACTCAAGGGCACAACTACCTCAATGGTTGTGCCGGCGCCATCAGATCCACCACCAACCAAGTTCTGGTCATTCGTGAGGAGTTTTGTCTCGAGCGAGTTGAGCTTGGACATGAGCTCTGTCTTATCACGATCGTGGCCCTGATCCCGAAGGATGGTGGCAATAAGGCGAACAAAAAGGGCAAGGTGTCGATCAGGGAGTAGTTTCCAGGAATCGTCGTCTGGAGCCGCCCCTTTCTGGGCCGCCTTGGTGGCAGCAGAGTAGAACATAAGAATGAGAGGCTCGAGCTTTCTCTCCTTGTCAATATTCTTGCGGAACA
The DNA here is from genome assembly GCA_013623625.1 of Fusarium setosum. Classification (NCBI taxonomy): domain Eukaryota; kingdom Fungi; phylum Ascomycota; class Sordariomycetes; order Hypocreales; family Nectriaceae; genus Fusarium; species Fusarium setosum. The sequence goes on along the minus strand of JABFFE010000250.1, from coordinate 33,293 downwards.
TCCTTTCAGAAAAGGTGGTGTAAGCTTCGGCGAAGCTGCGCTTGAGAGCGGCATCATTGTAACCAGGTAGTCGCTCGCTACCCCTCAGCACGCCGCCAAAACGGTCAAGCAAGGCACTGGCGAAGTTGTGAGGCAGCTTCATGCTCGACGAAGAGCCGGATGTGAATTCCTGGACCAGCATGCCGACGCTGGTATGGGTTCGCACGGGTTGCTTTGGGGCGGGGACATATTGTTTTCGCTTGGCCTTGGGCTGCAAGAGATAGTGTAGATAGGCCGAGCGCAGGGCAAAACTGCGAGCTTCATCGTGTTCGACAACAATGGCCTGGGGTCTTGAGGCAGCGCGAGCTCTGCCAAGATCCCTGCTGCTGCCCAGGCGGCGGCTGGGATTGTAGGAGCGCCGAGATGTTGACGACATGGCGGCGGTCGAGGGGGAAGGTGACGGCGGCGACGACGATAGAGACGGCGACGGGCGCGGCAAGGGCCTGAGAGGCGAACGGCGGGGTTTTTCAGGACGCGAGATAATGCCCAAAGTGGTCTATATCTACGCGCCCCAATTCATGGCACAATCGGCGGCGGTTAGAAGTGTGATGGCGGCCACGAAAGTCGATGCTTATGGAGGAGTGAGAGTGGAGGGGGACTAAATCTGGTCTGAGCGAGGCAAGGGAGAAAGGGAGCGATGGTCTTGAGCCTTGATGCGAAAAGAGTAACAGATATGCGGATGGAATGACAAAGGGCGATTGTGCGACAGACTTTTGAGCTGGCCTGCAGATGGTTGTTGGCTTGGAACTTGGTAAAGGGCGGCTGGTGGGAGATTGACGGTGAAGTGATGGAGGGGACAGTGAGAGCCGCCCCGTTGCCTCTTTCAGTCAGTGTGATTGATCCTTGCGTCCAAGACGACAAAGTGCCGATACGAAGCGGGAACACGAACAAAGGACTATGAGGCTCTGATAATTGATTAGCTGAAAGAGTGGCAACGGCTACAGTGATCTTTCTGAAGCAAACTGTTTATGGATGCTGGTGTTTGCAAGAGGACAGCAGGTGAAAGGTGATCCGTACCTTAGTCCCTAGGTATGGATGCTCAGGTCGTGGTAGCGGTACCCAACCACGATGGAAGCATTGACGAAGATAGCGGGCAGCCGCTGGATGCTACAGAGCCCAAACAAAGCCCAAAACGAAAAGCTCAGCCCAAACGATGGGACGCAACGTCATCCATTCAATCCATGCGCTGAGGAGCCTGACACGCGCCAGGGATAGACAAGCGCTCCGTACCGCTAATGGCCCTCGACAGGACCCTGAGGTGCGCTAACTTGACGCTACTCTCCACCTAAGCTTGGGGCGCTTCTCAAAACGAGAGCCGTCCCCTGAGGTGAGGATGTCTGCGCCACGCATACGTGGCACCGCCACAGCAACCCCATGATAGAATTCCATCCATGGTGGCTGATGTGGATATGAATACTACTACGACGTGGTATATTAATAGTTATCTTACCTTACAGACTAATTTCTCTTCCTAAAGAGACGTAAGTCTGTTAAGGCATTGTTCGTCTTTTAACACCTTGTCTGGATAGACTGTACCTTCCTTGTATCTACTTCAACATGGGGATACTTGAGAACGTTAGATATCCCGTATCTAAGATCTCACCAACTCGTCCAACAAGAGTCCGATGAGGGACCAACCCGATGTTCATTTGCCTCGAGAACCCTTGCCAATGAGTGCTTACTTGGAGATTGAGAGCATGGGATTCTAGAAGGAAATCGGCCAAGCATTTTCCTGGTTCAAGTCTATCGGTGTTCGGTATAGTAATCGTGTTAGTCTCGTTGCCTTTATTGGCGGCTTAGTCAGCCGGGATCTGGAACAGCCTCGACCCTCGTCGGAAAAAGGTCAGAATCTCGTATCAATTTACGCATACAGATAACGTTCTTGCATGATTGCAATGGCCTAGGAGATGGCCGAGCCACTCTTTGACGGCACAATGGCTGGCGATGTTAACAATGACTCTCATGGTAGGGAATCATGTGTTCCTCCTGTCCTCGTGTTCAAAAGGATTCCAGGGCTATGGACGGGACGGGACAGAACGGTTCACGAGGACATGATTGTCATGTCCCTGCAACTGACTGCATTTGTGAGCCACCGTTCATGCGTAGGTATCCAACTTTGGTTATTTGTCGCTGGCAATGTGCTAGAAGCAAACAGCCTGGTTGTGTCACGATAGAACTGAATGGTTATCGACCAACAGCCATCACCACCTGACGTGTGAAGGGTGACAAGCATCCTCTTGACGATTGGGCAACGATCTCGAGGTTGAAGGACTTGAACCCCGCCGAGAAGAGGAGCCACGGGCATGGATCCTGGTGTCGAGTGCTTCGAGGGATCAGCACCAGCAATTCCTTGTCTGGAGAATCCAAGGATCGAGCCGGGGGTGGTCAGGGTCCTTGAATGACTGTGTGACAGTGTGACCGGGGAAGCTGTGTCACTGGGGCTCAGCGGGAAATGGGTGGACAGAAGAGCATTCTTGCTCTGGATCCATACCCTCGACACTGTACGATTGATTGAGCGTCAAAACCACCTACCGCCTTTGGTCTGAGACCGCCGTTGGCGCATTTAGCTACAGACGCCGCTGTCCCAGTCCGAAGTCGAAGCGCCCCCAGGAGCGCCGTTGCGTTTCAAACCTGGCGCAATTGATGAATGGGATAGCTCGAGCTCCCCAATTTTAGGTGGCCTGCCTGGTCCACGGGTACCTGCACTTATCGTTGGCATTGGCTTGAACCCGATGTCACTGTTTGTCGTCCAACCATCCTTCGGTCTACCCAAACAATGCCACCGTGGATCAACTTCTGTTTGAGAGGCCCTGCCTGTTCTGTTTCGCAAGGATCTCGGACCGGATAAAGACCAGTTCCCTGTTTCCCTCGGGGCTCGAGTACACACCCAGTCCATTTAATCCTGAACCTGAACCTGGGCGCGGAAGAGAGGCAGAGGAGGGCAGCATGTGTGGATTGGATTGTCGCAGAGAGACCAGCCCATGGCACCACCAGATAGGAGGAGAATGACTGATTGATATGGATGATTCAACATTACCCAGGTATGGAGAAAAACAGACGCCAAATCTGGCTGCCTCTGCGAACTGTGCGTCGTGGGCTTCCCCGTCTGCAGCCATTCTCCATAGAAGCATCCCAATCTCTATGGATTGGCTCCAACCAGATCCAATGTCTTATGTACCTCGCTGCAACTTACATACATGCAAAGACCCTGCCAAACAAAGTAAAACACCGACGATTAATTTGCCAGGAGGACGAACATCCCGGGTCCCTTCTTTATCTCTTCCGCCGCTGGCTGCGAAATAAACTTGGCTCTGTTCTTTCATCCGAAGGATTCAACGCGCCACACCCATGCGCATGCAGTCTTTTGGTTCTTCCTGCCTTACTCGGACAGACTGCTTCTTCGCTCTCGCATCTTGTGCACTGTTGCAAGAACCGTCGTGTCCTTTTGCTTGACCTTTCCATACATTCTACTTTCCCCTCCTTTCTCCTGTTCTCTCCTCCTCTCTTCATCCTCCTCGGCCCCCGCCAAACAATTGGCCGCTCGTCCGCAGCTTCTCCGTTAAGCGCCTCGGTCGGTTCAAACATCGCTTCTATTCTCATCGCCGACCGAAGAGCTGTCTGTCCCCGGTCGCTTTCTTCATCCTATCGTCGCAGACATTACGACGCCGACAGGCAGCAGCACTATTATCAGCGCCGCAAATTCTACCACTGCCTGTCACGCCGCGCATACGACGCCTCGATACTTACGTCGCCCGTTGACCATCGCGCATCCGCTAAAAACAGTAGACAATACGCCCATTCCCCGAGGCGGTCGCGAACACCCAGCCCGCCTGCGCCCGCGCCCTGAGCCACACGAGCCTGCGAGTCTGCAAGCCTGCGACTCCGACATCATTTCTACAGCTAGTCGAAGTACGAGTGGGCCACTCGGGTTGGCTCAGCGCCAGATGACGGCCCCCCCTGTCCCGCCCTGAAGCCCCGCGCTACCACGATTCGTGCCGGCACTATCCTGTCCTGCTGGCCTGCTGCTACTGCTGCTGCTCGCTGTCACAGTGTCACGGTGTCGCCTGTCGCCTGTTTCGCCGTTGTGCCCCCCCCGGTGCGTGCGTTCGTTGCTCCGTCTTAAAAAGATCCCGACAGCTCCAGTTGTTGGACCCGGCCGCGACTGTTCCCGTTCCCCGTCTCTCGCCGCTCGCCGCCCGCCGCCCTCTCAACGCGACTCGACAATGGGCATCGTCAGCAGCAAGCCCGACGACGGGGCTGCTCTCTATCTGAGAGACCAGAATCGATGTACGTTGACCTGCTCTTCCCCGCGTTTCGTCGCTCCTCGCTGGGCTCCCGCTCCAAGTCCTGTGGCTTGTCCCTTCAACTGACTGACCTCGTCCGCCAGTGAGCATATCTTCCTTGGTTGTCACAAGCCCACGGAAGCGCACTTCTGTAAACATTGTTCCCAATGCATTCCCAGCTACCAAAGTATCCGCCCAGAGAACACTCGGCGATACATCTCCTATAGAATTTGTCCAGGTTGGTTTGCGCCGCTGTCCCATCGACTTGCGATCTCTGTTATCGGCTTTCTCTGACTAGCCGCCTTTAGGATCCCGATCCTCCCAACCCGACGGGCGCACCAAGTTTTCTAATCAAGCTGAGCAACGATGACGAGCTCATATTTTCCTTCACATTTGTCATGCGCCAGTCACAAGCTACCCAGTCTGCGACCTCTCCCGACGTAAAAGCCGCCTCGTTCGATACCAGCATCTCTGGCCTCACATATGTCCATGCCTCAAACACCAAGGAAGTCGAGAACTTGGTGACTCGCGAGTTTCACGCCGATCCCAACCTCCACAAGAACGCCAATGTGGCCTTGGTCGGTGATTATTCTACTGGTGGAAGCCAGTCAGTCACATTCGAGTGGACATGGAAATGGAAGCCCCCAAAGCCTATGGAGGATAGAGGCAGCGGATGGAGGAATTCATGCAGTGTACGGTCGTCCTCTTCCACAACTTGGCAGGAGCCTACTGACTTGAGGAATCTAGTTTGTCGAGTACGATTCCCGGGCCCATAGACTACACACATTGGCGAGTTTCTCTTATTTCGTCGCAGGTACCAACTTTACAAATCAACACTTGTGTCTTATGTCTGCTCATACTCTGCCAGGTACAGCTGCGTCTACAAGCCACCCAAACTCGCCCTCTCCTCCTCTCTTGCTGGCACCTCCACCTAAGATTCGAGTTGCCTCAAACCAGTCAGTCGAGTCTCGCATGACCGTCCCTGACATTCTCGACGAACCTATTTCACCTCTAGTACCTACTGCTGAGGTACCGCCGACGCCTTCAGCTTCTTATATGCAGGAGCCCGTCAAGGTGGATGTCCCTTGCCCCAAGCCGGGAGACGAAGTCATGGTTAGTGATGATGGTCCCGTCTTTCGAGCCACCCTCAAGGCTCTAGAGCAAAAGACGGGCAACATGAGAACGCAGATGAAAAAGGTTTTGAAGAAAGCAGAACACGCGCACGCTTGCCAGATCGAAGCCAACGAAGCTTTCCTCGGCTTTGTGGACTCACTACGAGATGCATCATCCACTAACGCCAATGCTGTTCAACCTGCCCTGGAGCACTATTTCGACAAGATTGCAAGAGAGATACTGTCCTTCGAGCGCCAAAACACCTTCAACCTCCAGAAGATTATTATTGAGCCCGTAACAAAGTTATACCAGGTCGATATCAAACAGGCCGAGTCGAAGAAGCGAGACTTTGAAGAAGAGAGCAAAGATTACTATGCATACGTATCGCGCTACTTGGGACAGCGTCAGGACTCTGTCAAGGCTAAGAAACTCGCTGAGGCCGACTCCAAGTACCAGAACAAGCGACGCAACTTTGAGCTCAAGCGGTTCGACTATTCGAGCTTCATGCAGGACCTCCATGGAGGTCGAAAGGAGCAGGAGGTTTTATCTCACCTTACGAAATTCGCCGACTCTCAGACACGGGGATTCCTCGCCACGGCTAAGAAGATCGAAGTCCTCCTGCCGCAGCTGGAGGCGCTATCGAACGAGGTTCAGGAGGCCGACAAGGAATATCAATATCAGCGACGCGAGCGCGAGGAGAAGAGGCGCCTCCTCGAGAAGACCAACACCCCCTACAAAGAGCCTGAGCAAAGCAGCACCACTAGCAGCATCCCTATCGCCACTGCCACAAATGGAAATGCAGGTAATACCTCGGATTCTGATTTGGGCCGTGCAGACAGCACCGGATCGCAGCTCAACGCTGGTGCCGCGAGCGCACCCCCAGGCGCGGAGTTGTCTAGATCCCCGGGCAGTCTCGGGCAGTCAGTGGTTGGAAGCCCCGCCGCGCCGTCCAAGTTCAAGGGCATACGCGATCTTGAGGAACGGGATGGCTCACAGTCGACGATCACACATCGCAAGGAAGGGCTTTTGTGGGCGCTCAACAGGCCTGGAGGACACGTGGATCCTCGAAACTTGAACAAGCAGGGCTGGCACAAGTGAGTTATTTCAATTCGATGCTACGGATTTTTACTAACACTGTATACAGATTCTGGATCGTGTTGGATCAAGGAAAGCTATCGGAATACAGTAACTGGAAACAGAAACTCGATCTCCACATCGATCCAATCGATCTCCGAATGGCATCAGTCCGAGAAGCCCGGAACGCTGAGCGGCGGTTCTGTTTCGAAGTCATTACCCCAAATTTCAAGCGAGTGTACCAGGCCACATCAGAAGAGGACATGAACAGCTGGATCTTGGCCATCAACAATGCGCTACAGAGTGCTATGGAGGGCCGGAGCTATCAGGGCAAGCCGACTTCATCCAACGGAGACTCGTCTCTCAAGCGAGATATCGGCTCAGTGCTCACAGGCAAAACACAATCACTGAGCCATGGAAACCATCACAGCTCCTCCAGCAGTGGTATACCAAGTCGTAGGATAACGGTTGGTGCACGGCCGAGCGCTGTCAGGACTGCAAGCTCTGGATACGATGAGCATCCTGATAGGCTTCTCCAGATGGTTCGGGACAATGACCAAGGCAACACGTGGTGTGCTGACTGTGGTTCTGGATCTAAGGTTGAGTGGGTGTCGATCAACCTAGGCATCATCCTATGCATTGAGTGTAGTGGCATTCACCGTTCGCTCGGCACTCACATCAGCAAGGTCCGGTCTCTGACGTTGGACATCAAGTCTTTCACGGTTGATATTGTCGAGCTCCTTCTGCTCATTGGGAACCGAGTATCGAATATGATTTGGGAAGCGAAGCTCGACCAGTCCCTGAAGCCGACAGCGCAGACGAGCCGTGAACACCGCCTACGGTTTATCACAGCCAAGTACGTGGATCACGCGTTCGTGGAGCCCATTTCACCAACGCTATCACGATATGCCACACCAGATGAGACGCTGCTAGCAGCCATCAAGAAGAACGAGATCCAACAAGTGCTTTATGCTTTGGCACTCAAGGCGAACCCAAATACAGTTGACAAGATGAGGGGCACCCATGCTGTGTGGCTTGCTCTAGCTGCAGCAGATCCAGCATCCCCATCCCCCACGCCCGGGCAGACTGCAACCGACCAGGATGGCAAACCTGTGCCATTTCCCGTAGCAGAGCTGTTGGTCCAGAACGGGGCCGAGATTCCCTCGGTGATGCCAGCATTCCCTCTGGGGCGCTTTGCGCAGCTCTACGTGGAACAAAAACGTGGGCGCGGCATAACAGGCTCGAGCGATGCGGTACCATCGCTACCTGGGAGCATGGGTTCAGCTGAGAGGCTCCAACGCGAGAGAGAGGCTCGGCTTCAGAAGCGAGTTAGCACTGGAGGCAGGCTGGCCAAGTCTCCCATCCCTGAGAAATAGGAACCCAGATGCTAGAAACGACTGGCACGCTTAGGTTTCTGTTACTATCCGTACGAATGCCCCCAGTCAAGGAGACTGGGGGATAGATGATTTTCCTAGTTTTGTTTCTCGGAGGCGGTTGGGTTGACCACGATTCTACTTTTGTAATGACGGAAGGGTGGCATCTTTGATAAGAGAAAGACGGGCGCAATGGAGTTCACAGGCGTTGAAGATGGCTTTCGCCGTGCCCAGGCCGCGGGGAGAGACGGTATCGACACAATGGGCGACTTGAAGAGAGCAACAAGGAAGAGGAGATGGATAGGAGGACCATTTTGGAATGACGGGAGAGTTGTAGAGTGGGAGGCATCACGTCTAGAGCTTATTGTTAGATGTGCCAAGTTGTTGGATAGGGCACGTTGATTATCGTAGGCTGAGAAGCATAGGCATGGATATTGAATACTAATGGTAATGCCGAGTTGGGGTTTGGAGATTACAGCAGCAACCTGATAAGTGACGCGGATATTGGTAACGAGTCATGACGCGCGTGACAAAGGGGCGTCGTGTGGGCATGGGGAGCACATCGTAGTGACAGCGTGACTCGTCGAGGTTGGCGGATGACGACAGGGGTGTAGAGGTCCATGGGATTATAAACACACGACTTGTGTGTATCTGATGAGAGATGGGGTTGATCATCTGGCGTTTGGGAAGGGATTGGTATCTCGATCTCGCCTGCCCGGGACTGATAGAACGGGCTTGATAGGTTGTAAGTGTTCTCATGCGAGGTTAAGGGAGTCATGGAACCGGCAGACGTTGAGAACAGCGCTCCAACCTGGTGGAACGAATAGATCCACTTATAGGGCACTCGACAGCCTCAGTACCAAGAGCATCACGCCCATCTGTTGAAACTTGAGACTCTTGCCAGCCCTTGACGTCCAATGGCGCCTCTGCTGGCGATAGCTGTGCAGCTTGTTCCAGCCCGGAGATCCACTAAAATGAAGCCCCAAGATCCATCCTGCAGTGGATGCTGGGCGGGGCTGATGAACACATCCCTTACAGGCCAGGCCAGGCCCGGCCAGGGAAAGGCAAGCAAGTCATGCCAGGGACTTGGCTTGCGACTCGACGAGCTTTCCCCGATGCTGTCATCGACAGGCAAGTTACAAGGTCTCCAGGAGCGTGACCTTCTCGGCTGCGCTGACCGAGTGAGCAACTCTCTCAAGGTGGACAAATGTCTCGACTTGATAATTCGACCATTTAATAAAATCAGCAATCAGCCCTGTTTTTTTTTACCCCTTCAGCTATTACTAACGCCCCTTCCTCGAGGCTGTGACTCGCTCGGCAGGTCAACGTGCAAGGGCATCTTCGACACTTTGGGGGCTGTAAAAGTGGCTTGGAGCCAACAAGTACCATTTCTAGGCAGTTGTCGCAGCCAAGCTACCTTGCTCCGTAGCTCCAGGCTCCCTCCTCCACTCGACCATCAGAAGACAACCACCATAACCTTCGGGTCCGTTCGTTCACGGCACATCCCCTTCCCCTTCTTGCCTCAACTTTCACATTCTTTTTTTTCTTCCTTCCCCCCAGGCATCACTCTCCCCTTCTTCCCCACCAAACCGCGTATCCGTTTTTGGTCGTCATCCCAGCTCACATCATCGTGCTCAATTTCACCTGGCTCGTCTCCAGCTTCATCTATAGCTCTCGCCTTGGCCATGGCTGACATGGCTCCGCGAAACGAAAAGAGCCAATTGAAGCGCCCGCGCGTTAGTCTTTCTTGCCCATTCTTTCTTTCATTCTCGTTCTCGTCCCTCTCCCCCCCCAGCTGCCACGCATCACCGTCTCCGAAGACCCCGTTGCGCGCATCATTCGTCGCACGTTGTATCTTGCCACTCTCGCTAACCCGCCTGCTCAGGGCTCGCTACCAGAAGACGAGACCGAAACCAAGAAGCCGCGCCGATCCGACCGTCTGTCACCCGGCGCTGACGACAAGACCCCAGTAGTCAACAAGCAGCATCTTCCATCGCCGCTGACACACGTCACGGATGAGTCCAGCGAGCTGATCAAGGAGCCCACCGCAACTCCTCCGGGACAACGTCAGCAGGAAATTACCCCCAAGAAAACCGACGACGCCTTCTCCCAGGCTCAGGCGCTTTCCTCGCCGCCCCAGGATACCCAGCCGCTCAGCCAGTTCGTCGATCGCCACCCTGCCATCTCGGATGACATCGAAGACGAGGTTCGCGAAGGCGTTTGGGGATATCTTGTCCCCCTTGATCCGAAATATGGCGACAAGCCCATTGTCTTGAAGAAGCGAAGTGCGTGTCCCTTACCAGAGACAGTTGCCGATGGCGCCAAGAAAGAGGACGTGACCAACAATGGTAAAGCAGCTGCCTTGCAGGAGGAAGAGGCATACGAGAAGAAGAAGGTTAAGGGCGTCTCTTCTGGTGGCTACTTGATAGGACGCCATCCTGAGTGCGGTCAGTAACGTAACGATTCTGTGCCCCCCGAGCACCACCGTTAACCTCTGCACAGACATCGTCGTCAACGACGGTATCGTTTCGAACCGACATTGTCTCATTTTCACCGAGAATAAGGGCAATGATACTGTCGCGATCGTCGAGGACCTATCGAGCAATGGAACTTACGTGAACGAAGCTATCGTGGGCCGAAACCAGCGCCGCGAGTTGGAGGAGCAGGATGAGATCGCCGTCCACGGCAAGGCTCGCTTCGTCTTTCGCTACCCTCAGACACGCCAGACGAGCGCCTTCCTACAGCAGTACACACTGCTCGAGAAGCTTGGCAAGGGTCACTTTGCCGAAGTCTACCTCTGCGTCGAAAAGTCCAGTGGTCAGCGATACGCCGTTAAGATCTTCACCAAGCATCCCGGCATGGAGGACCGGTCCAAGACGGAAGGTCTGCAGCAGGAAATTGGCGTACTGATGGGTGTCAGCCATCCCAACGTTCTTTGCCTCAAGGACACATTTAACGAGCGCGACCGCGTCTACTTGGTGCTTGAGTTGGCGCCGGAAGGGGAGCTTTTTAACTACATCGTCATGAAGCAGAAGCTCAGTGAGGATGAGACGAGGAAGTTATTTATTCAGTTGTTCCAGGGCATCAAGTATTTGGTGAGTCATTCATACCTCATCTATGGCATGGTGAGGATTCCGGAGCTAACGATGTCTATTCAGCATGAGCGCAACATTGTACATCGGGATATTAAACCCGAGAACATTTTGCTGGTTGACAAGAACCTCCATGTAAAGCTCGCTGATTTTGGATTGGCCAAAATCATTGGAGAAGAGTCGTTCACGACCACACTTTGTGGAACTCCTAGCTACGTTGCTCCCGAAATCCTGGCCGAATCGAAACAGCGCAAGTACACGAAGGCAGTCGATGTTTGGTCTCTTGGAGTCGTTCTCTACATCTGTCTCTGTGGCTTCCCGCCTTTCTCTGATGAGCTTTACTCACGCGATTTCCCCTTCACCCTCTCTCAGCAGATTAAGAGTGGAAGATTTGACTACCCTTCGCCATACTGGGACTCCGTTGGGGATCCAGCTCGTAAGAACAAGACCCTCCCCTGATTCAAGCACCTGCTAACCTAGACTAGTCGACTTGATTGATTCGATGTTGATTGTCGACCCTGAGAAGAGGTTTACGATTGATCAATGCTTGTCACATCCCTGGCTTACACAGAGCACGCCTGGTGTTAACGACAGCACGGGCGGCCTTGTTGGTGGCATTGCAGGTCTCGAAGTCAATCGACGAGCCCCTGCCCGAGAGCGGACTCTCCTGTCATCGATCAACTCGGTGCAGGTGACAGCCCAGCTCGAGGTGGGCAAGAACAGAAACCCTGTCAAGGTCTTCTCAAAGAACAAAGGTCGCGTTACCAATGTCTCCAAAGAGGCTGGGCCCGCTTCTCAACGAGCGCCTCAAGAGTTCATGGAGATGGGAGGTAAGGGCGACCAAGAGCTGTTCGGAGACGATGATTCGAGCATTTACCCGATAGGCGATAATGTCAACAAGGTCAAGGCCAGCAAGGCCAAGCGATGAAACTGTGGTTTGAGGAATAAGGGACTCGGTCCCTCGGCGAGTTTGTAACGGTGTTGGGGTTTTAGTGTCAAGTTAATTGTTGGTTGGTCCTTGATATCGCTTGTATTTGAAGGAGAAACGGTTCTATAGAAGACGGGACAGGCCGCACATTGGGGTTTTTCATGGGGTTTGTCATTTTTGGTTTACTATGTCAGGAGGCCGGACTCGTCCGAAGTCTGGATTCATGGCCATCTCTTTTACGTTGGAAGGAGAAGGATTTCACTTGGAAGTTTGGACGGGCAATTGTTGGGTTGTGCCCATGGTAACTGTTGAAACATCCATATCATATCAAAAGTCTTTGAGTTCTCTTGCACGTGGTTCAAGGAAAGCTTCATCGGCCCGCACATTTCTCCACGTCACCGCCCTCGCTTAGCGCCCACAGAATGGCGGCAGAAAAAATGGCGGGGCAAGTCCCACCAGAGAGGGCTATTCGGGCGTCCGACCCTGTCGAGAATCCTCACATTATTCCGCACGTCGACTTTACAACACCCGCCTCCGTCGCTCGAGATCGTCTCCGCCCTCCGAAAGCGCTCGTTGTCCCCTCATCTAGTCGAACCTTGCGCCCTCGTTCGTATCTTCCGAAGCCGAACGAGTCAAACCGAAGAACCTCGACGACAAATCACCCCGCGAGGGAGTCAACGCCCGAGCCACCATGGCCGCCCTAAAGACTTCTGGCCAGCCCAATCTGGTCTTTGTCGATGGATCCTTCGAGGACCTCGCCGCCGAGATGGCCGACTACCTCAAGGCTGAGGATGCCAAGCAGCTGTTGAGCAAGGAGAAGGCCCCCTCTACTGAGGATGTCGTCGCAAAGCTCGTCGCCGCCTCGGCCGCTCTCAACACGGTCCCCGAGAAGGAGTATACCGCCGCCTCCAACCTCATGATCCACCTGGTTCTGCAGGCCACCGACCCCAAGAAATACCTTCCTACCCTCTGCGTCACCTTCGCCAAGCCTCTCCTTAACTCTCCCGTTCACGGTGTTGGTCTGTCACTGAATGCCTTGACCACCGTCTTCAACCTACTCGACCCCGCCGATCCTATCCGTGCCCGCGTTTTTATGGAGATCCTCAAGTTCCTGCGGTCGCATGGCATGTATGAGAGCCTCCGAACGTACCTCGACAAGCTACCCGAGTGGCTCGCTACCTGGGGTACCGACGACGACTTTCAGCGCAAGATTTACGAGGAGGTTGCTGAGGTGGCCCTGGAGACCGGTGAGGAGTCGTAAGTTGCCCCAAGTGATGCGGCATTGCGGGGCCAGCCCTCCTCTTGATGTGTGATGGACTCATGTTCAACATGAAACCCATTCACAATATTGAGAGGCAATGGTTGAACCTTGACTCGCCATCGTTTCTGCAAGCTTAATTTACTAACCAAACAACGCAGACAAGGCTACGAGTACATCGTCAAGGCTCTGCGAACATTCGACGGTGACGACAAAGATGGAATTGCTTCCGAGGACGCCCAGCGATTATCCCTCCGCGCCCTTAAGATGGCCCTCCTCTCCAATACTCACTTCCTCTTCCAAGACCTGCGGGGCATCCCCAGCGTGCAGGCCCTCGCTGACTCCCACCCCGTCTATTCGCAACTCCTTGATATCTTTGCTGAGCAGGACCTTGAGGACTACAACGACTTCAATGACGAGCACGAGGGTTGGGTAGAGAAGGAGAAGCTGAACCACGACAAGCTCCACCGCAAGATGCGACTACTCACCTTTGCTAGCCTGGCGGCCGCCACACCCAGCCGGGAGATCGAGTACGCCAGGATCACCAGCGCTCTTCAGATCCCCTCGGAGGAGATTGAGATGTGGGCCATCGATGTGATCCGCGCCGGCCTCGTCGAGGGCAAGCTCTCTCAGCAGCGCCAAAAGTTCCTCGTCCACAAGGTTACGTACCGTGTCTTCGGCCAGAAGCAATACCAGGAGCTGGCCACTCGCGTCGACCACTGGCGGTCGACGCTGCAGAACGTCCTTAGCGTTCTGCGCCAAGAGCAGGCCAATGCCAAGGCCCAGAAGGAGCGCGAGATCCAGGAGCTAGAGCGCAAGGTTGCCAACGCCAGCGTGGGTGGCAACCAGGAGGGTGGCCGTCGCCGCCAGGGACAAGGACAGCAGCGGGAGCCTCGAGAACCCCGTGAGCCCCGTGAGCGAACAGAAAATGATGACTAAAGAGGGCAATATGAATGGGATATGATGAAAGGCAAAAAAAGGGAATTAGAGAAGCCGCGGCGGGTAGGGTTCAAAGGAGTGGTTTTAGGAATGGGGGTATTTTGATACCTACCTGCTTTGTGTTAATATCGTTGGGCACATGAAAAATTCCAACGAACGAAGGGTTGCGAATGGCGTAGCCGGTTTCCATGAGCATATTGGACTTCTATTCCCAGCATTGACTACATAGAGGGATTTACGGTTGCTTTGACCTACAGAGCTGGAGGGGTTGGGAATTACAGGATTGCGTTGCGTTGTCACCAACCGTTGGATGTTGTTCCACTCTCCCTCCTCCTTGACCTGTTTCCACTACCTCTCTGATGATCTTGATGATAATACTTTTGGTTACTCTTGTTTAACCCTCATGAGAATTATGATCACGGATAGGTAGTGAGCAGTGGGTTCGAAAAGCATTGTCGGCCGTGGTACCCTGGCAGATGTATGAAGGAGACTATTCTTTATTCATGGAGCCTTCGCAATTTCAAGACCAACTGTGCGGGACATCCGTTTTGATTTATGGGAAGAGAACACTCGAATAAATCTGGCACCTTGTAGAGCGAGTGCATAGTCAACAGGCCCTTTTGTATCGCGTACCAGAGAAGCGGCTGCACCTTTTTCACCTATTACTTTGGACATGGTGCGCAGAGAGACCATATTATCAACTTTAAGGAAACAAACCGGCAAAATAGAAAGGGGGAAAATGGCAAAAAAAGAATTTAGCAGCTAATCGTTTCGATCGATTGCTTCATGGGATGTTAGTACCAATCGTTGATCCAGGGATTCGAACTGGTGACTTACACCTCCGGGTTATGAGCCCGGCTGTGTTAAGTTAGCAACTTGTTTGTAATGTCAACGAGTAGATGTCACATACCGCGCTTCCACTGCGCCAAGCTGCTTTGTTGGTTGAAGGGGTGGCCGCACTTTTTAATACATGAACCCACCCCTGCATACTATTCCTGCTTCAAATCTTAAGCTAATAGATTCTAGCTCATCGAAACATAGATAGATAGTTTCACATTTCGAAAGAATCAAGACGAGCAAATGCAAGATAATCTAATCTCCTTTTCCCCTACAGACGTAATTGAATGCGACGGGGGCACATCGTGGGCCTGTTTACTATGTACCATTGCCACTGATCGCTTTTTGGTAGGCAGCTTCTCTGAGTTATTAATAGTCTTTAATACCCTGCCAGCTCGAGCCGGGTACAACGGCATCTGGCAAAGCAGAATGCAGCTCAAAGTCAAGGTTGGTGAATCTAGTTGATTGTTATCACCGTCTTTAGAAGAATTAGCAACACCCCTGTCTGATGTAATAATCGACAGTGTTGGAATGAAACAGCAATGCGATCGGAAAGGCAGATCGCAAAACCGGGTACGAATCTCTGTAGATCCTGCCACGAAGGGTATTTCTGCGACATATCAAACACGTACCTACTTTGCTCCTCATACGAGCAGGAAGATCCCAAGAATGAACTGACCGGGGGACGGTCCGCCGGGCGTCCAAACACTCTGCGCCGGCTGGTGGGACCCCTCCGGCCGGGCATGTTGCCCCACTCGGCTCCGGCCTTGGATCAAGGGTAGCATGAGGTTGTGAGACATGACCGAGTCATAATCTAGGTAGTAATCAGTAGCCTAGATTGATTGTTGAACGGAAAGTATGGACTGCCTGACACAGTGGAAAAAGGTAAATATGTTGGGCAATCAAAGGAATCTCGACGGAGGGTGTTTGTTCTTCTAGAATTCAGCTTGGTGAACGGGCAATTACCTAGTCTATAAGCTGATAAGCGTGTAGTCTGGAAGAAACACGTACTGTATGTTAAATAGATATCTAATGTCCGAATTATTGGATAGGGGCTTGTAATATGCCAGGTGGCTACTTAGCTTAGTACTTAGATAGAGACGGATCGTGGCTTGCAACTCGTCCCCAGGTACCAGATGTACTGTGCCAGCCCCCCCTGTCAGACTTAAAATGTTAATGCAACGCAAGGGGTCGGGGTTCGGCCATTCGCAAAGGCCACGACTGTCAACCACTTGGAGGCAGCTCTCTCGTCAGCCTCTTTGTTTTTCCTTTTCCCTCCCCAGCACCCCAAAAACGTAGCCCAAGTTTGTGACTTTTTTTTTTTCTTTGTTGCAAACTCTGCGTTTGCGGCGCCTTGCTTCTCCTGTGCATTGGCCTATTCGCCGCCGCCGGTGCAATCTGGACAGCTGGCCTTCTGCGACAAGCCGTTGGCTTCAGAGGTTAATTTCTGAGCCACTATCTTTTTTTTTTTTTTTTTCCTTCTCCCATCTTCCCTTTCCTCTTTGTCCAAAGGAAACTTCACGATCCGACCTAGAATGCGAACATGAAGATCGCGTACTTCTCCGTTGGGCTTCTGGCCCTGTTCAGCCCCTTGGCTGCCGCCTGGAGCAAAGAAGGTATGTAGCTGGTGCCCTTGTCAGCCGGTTCATTGTCTTAACCCCGGGACGTCTAGATCGCGAAATCTTTCGCATTCGAGATGAGATCGCAAAGTTCGAGCCCGACCCGGCCGCCACCTTCTACGACATCCTCGGCGTGCCGCCCTCGGCCTCGCTCGACGACATCACCAAGGCCTACCGCAAGAAGACCCGGTCTCTGCACCCGGACAAGGTCAAGCAGCAGATGCGCGCCAAGGCAGGCAAGGACAAGAAGACGGGCATCAACATCAAGCCGCCCACCCCCGCCGAGATCAAGAAGGCCGTCAAGAACGCTGGCGAGGCCCAGGCTCGCCTCTCGCTCATCGCCAACATCCTGCGCGGCCCCGAGCGCGACCGGTACGATCACTTCCTCTCCAATGGCTTCCCGCTCTGGAAGGGCACCGACTACTACTACAACCGATACCGGCCCGGCCTGGGCACGGTCATGGTTGGCCTGTTCCTCGTTGTTGGAGGCGGCATCCACTACCTGACTCTGTACATGAGCTGGAAGCGCCAGAAGGAGTTTGTCGAGCGCTACATCAAGTTTGCTAGGGACACGGCTTGGGGAAGCGGCCTCAATATCCCTGGCGTTGATGCTGCGCCGGCTCCGGCTCCTGCTCCCGCGAACTCTACCGATGATGAGGATGCCCCTCCTCCCGTGCCCCAGAACCGACGAGAGCGACGTATGCAGGAGAAGGCGGCTAAGCGTGAGGGAGGACGCGGCGCGGCTAAAAAGGTTCGCCGGGCCCAGCCCTCGTCTGGAACTGCTACCCCAACCCCGTCTGGTCCTTCTGGCGCCCGTAAGAGGGTTGTCGCAGAGAACGGAAAGATCCTTGTGGTTGATTCTCTCGGAGACGTGTATCTTGAGGAGGAAGACGAGGAAGGACAGGTTCACGAGTTCCTCCTTGACGTAGGTTATGCCTCTCGATGTATATGACCAGAATACTGACATGTTGCAGCCCAATGAGCTTGCCAAGCCCAGCATCAAGGACACGGCTGTTTTCCGCGCCCCCATCTGGCTTTTCAATTTGACAGCTGGTCGGTTCCTGTCCAAGAAGAAATCCGGCCTCGAGATTGAGATTCCTGATGATGAGGACGACTCGGATGTTCCCCAGCGAACACCCAGCACCGATTCAGCCGGCGAGGACTTTGAGCTTCTGGACAAGAGCACCGATTCTCTGAGCAAGGCCAAGGCTTCGGGCGCTCAGCAAGGCAAGGCCAACAAGAGAAAGGGCAAGAAGAGGTAAACCGAGATGGTTCTCTTCAGGATGATGTAGCAAGTGATGAGGCTGAGCATGGGGAAACGAAGTGAATGGGGGGAGGGGCGGCTCTATATCATTATTACAAAAGGGAGGCCAAGTCAGGAATCAATCATGAAAAGGGGTTTGGCTGGATGTTGAATAGCACAATGAGCTGCTAGGGACTCTTTAGACAAGTCACGAATCAATTGGTTGCGAACCCAAGGACCTTGACAAAAAGTTTTCGTATTTAAATTGGCTCATCTATTCTTTTGGCGCAGGTTCCTGGTTGCTTGTTTCCTCGTCTCGTTGACCCGAAATTGGTAGATCATCTCTCCGCGGACGCCAGCCTCCCTTCCACCCAACCCAACCCGTCTCTCTGGGACCTCTCGCGAGAGAAAACAAGATCGAGAGTCCTACAAAGGCAACTATATACAGAATGTGAGTGACTATAAAGTGGCATCTGAAGAGGGTTGACTTACTGCTGCAGGCACCGCTTCGTTTCCAGCCTCCCTCTGCGTATAATCTATTCCCCACGGCTGTGCCGGTCAACTGGCCTACAAAGGCCAAAGCCATGTACGCCGTGTTTACTCGATTGCGTGCCCTGGGGTTGATGTTGAAGATGGCGGCGCGGTTGGCTACCTGAGCGGTCTGGACGCCAATGTCGATACCAATTGCCTGGATGATGGGCCCTACCACGGTGGAGTTGCTGATGAATGTCCCGATGATGGTGCCAATCAAAGCCAGAATCTGACCGGCTATTGTCGGCAATAAGGGAACAAAGCGATCGATGAGTCTTCCGATCAGTGGAATTGAGAGAATGGTTGCCAGCGCAGTCAGAGAAAAGAGACCGATCTGTAACGAGGTATACTCGTATGGTGGAGAAGCCAGCAAGAATGTAAGGGTTGTCCAGAACGAGGTAAAGATGGTCGAGAGGGTAAATATGACGAGACAGGACTGTATCAGAACTGGTTCCGTCACCATCATGTAGGGGATCGACCAGAGAGCACGGAAGTAGTTGAGGCCGTCTGGGTTGGTGGAGGGATAGTCGGGCATGAAGCAGAAGAGGACGCAAGCGAGCAGATACTGGGCGCCGCAGGAGAACCAGTAGATGTTCCTCCAGCTGGTGAAATTCGAGACAACTCCGGACAGGAACCTGGCCATCAAGAGGCCCAGCATCAGACCGGACACGACGATGGACAGGAGAGATGCTTTCCGGTGCGGAGGAGCAAAGTCCCCCACGAGGGGGATCATCAGCTGGGGTGTTACGGTGGTGGCTCCGCAGACGAAAGACAGGGCGCGGAAGACGGTGAAGTTGTCGGTTACGCAGAGCCCTATCCACTAGAGTCTGTGTGTAAGTTGACATGCCACATGTTGTGAGACAGAGAAGGGATCAACCAACCATGGTTGCAGTGGCAAGGATGAGAGAGATGATGAACGGCCGTCTCTCGAGCATGTCGCCGAGAGGCAGGACAAAGACGAGACCAGCGGCGTAGCCTGACTGCAGCAGGGTGGCCACCTGGGATGATTCCTCATAGGTGACTTTGAAGTCGGAGGCTATCTTGTTGAGGATGGGCTGGTTGTAGTAGAGGTTGGCAACTGTGAAGGTAGCCGACTTGGTTCAAGTTAGGATTCTGTAAATATAGTAGTTGAATATAATAGTACACACCATTGCGTAGAGCAGGCAATGAGCCATGGTCAACGGCGGAGGAGATTGGTCATTCCATCGACAGTTTTTGGGCGTCAGTATCCTACGGAGCCAGCTTGACTCGTACTTTGAGGATTGTACTGGCACATTATCAGTGCAGTCTGCCTCGTCGCTTGACGGGGAATGACTATCTGTACTGCCTGCAGCTGGTGTATCGGGCTGTGAAGACTCAATTGGAGGCTTTTCGTCCGATGGCGTTGGCTTCTCGGCCGAGCGGCTAGAGGACGTCATGACCAGCAGCTGAGCCTATAGCCAACGTTGCAAGTTAACTAAAATCAGATGAGAATGGGAAATAAGACGCAATGAATTGATCAGGATCCAAATCTCTACAACGCAAAAAAATACAAATTGAAAAGGGCAAATTGTCGGGGTCATGGATCGAGAAGCTCAGCATAGCGACCATAGTGGGTATTGCCCCCCCAGTATTGTGCCATTGTATTGGCCTCTGGGGATTAGCAAGCAATTACCATACAGCAGTAGCAATGGCAGCCCTTGTTGGATTAGCCAGCACGCCCGGCTAATTGTGAATTGCGACATTCATGTCCAGATAAATGTCCATCTTGGATACCTACCCACCGTAGGGGAGGAAAGAAAGTTGAGGTTTTATAAATTATCACGACTCCACTAGGGAGTAGAGAGTTAAAAAAGTTGGCCATGCAAGGGGGTACGTATGCTTTATTTTAACAGGATCCATGCCCATCCTACACTTTGTCCCAAAGCGGATAAAGGTACAGAGTAAAGTTTCAAAGATGGGCAGAGGATTCTGCGGATGCATACATGCCATTTCGTTTCATTCCGACGGGACCGAAGAGGAGGTTGGTATACTGACAGTTGAAGACCTGAGTCAGGCTGCTGAAACGTGAAACCACAACAATGCACATATTCATTACATGCATGCATGCATGCGCTGAAGATACGACGGGATACAGCACCCGACAGGTCGATAATTTTAACCCCTTCACAATCTCACATCACATCTCACCAGAAAACTCAGCCTTGTGAAACCCACATCCCGTGAGACAATGTCCCGACGGACCTCTGTCCCACGACATCCGACGGCCCAAGACAGGATGAGCGCCGAGTATGTACCAAACAGGCAAGTCATAGCTTCTGATAGCCGCATGCTCTATTGGAAGATGCGACATGCAAGGATCCGCCAAGGATGATGACGGATCCTGCGGGCCTCCACTCCCTACTGATGGATGGATGGCCTCTTGACACTGAATGAAGGAAGAATACCGGTTTTTTTTACGCCAGAGTACGGCATACGCCGTCACCACCACATAAGAGTCTTGACCGGTGGCTCTGCGCTTACACCTTTTCTTTTCTTGTGTTCTGTTTCCCTTCGTCTCCCTTTTTAGCGTGTTGGTTTCTTTTTCCTTCTCCATTCCGTTTCTATTAGCTACTCTTTTCTCGTCATGGCTGGTCCACTACCGCAGCTTCACCAAGACCAGGAGGAATATCAAGACCCTCAGCCAGACTCGGCGCAAGACCACCAACACCCCCCATCTCAGCCACAGGTCTTCATGGCCGCCAACCGACGACAGCCTTCGACAGGCCCTCTATGGGCTGCCAAACTCAACCTCCGAATCCTCTCTCTGTCTATCGACCTCATCCTTCTTATCGTCGTCTTTACCCTCATCGCTGGCTCTGGCAATGACTCGACCACCATCCCTCTTTTTGGCCCTCTAGTACGCTTCGACACTCTCTAGGTCCCTTCCTCTAAACTAACCCCCCGTCAGGCCGGAGTAGCATTCGCATGGAGCTTCGTGGACACAGTCTACCTCTGCACTCGAGGACGCCGCAGCTTCGAACCCATCACCCGAATGAAGTGGGATCTAATCCTGTGCTTCGCCTTTGTCGTTTCCTCATCCCTCACCGGACTATCTGGTCCTGTGTCGGACCACCATCCAGCCCCAGGCTTGGACCAGACTCGGGATGACCCTCATCTCGCACGACGGGCACTCTTTTGCTTTGGAGTTGCTGAAGTGTAGGTCCCTCCCGTATAATTACTTGGTCACCATGGCCCTGCTCACGTGGCATATCCAGATTTGTTCACATCTTGTTGTTCGTCATCGCCTACCGAGAGTGGAAAACTCCCGTGTCCGAGTTTCGCGTCAGTAGCCCTTCGGCTGAGGACGATCATCTTCTGTTTATCCCGGCTGAAGACGACACTCTGTTTATTTCGACTTCGACAGTATCGTCTTCGCAAAAGGCTAGGTCCGGCCAGGACCGGAGAGAAGAAGAAGAGAGCCTCTTGGTTGACGCACCTCGCACCTAAAGAAGATAACCAAATCTAGATGAATTTGCATTTCAGTTTACATAGAAATATAGAAACAGACCATACTATTCACACCTCCATCATACACCATACATCATGGGATATCTTGGAACACTTATATTAAAGGCAGACCGACCGTGTTTTGTTATTGGCCTATAACAAACACGCGGTTTTTTTCTAGTTACCTGTCCACTCGAAAAGATGGCCATCGTTACTTTCGCACAGCGCTCGCCAACTGCTGGTTCTTGTTGGAGCAGTTCACGCCCTTGTCCTCTTTGAGGCAGCCCCGGCACTTCAGATTGATCGGTCCCTTGATCCTCGCCACGGTCACCCCGGTATCGCAGACACCGAGCTTTCCCATCTTCTCTGGCTGGCCGCAGGGGCGCAGCTTGCCAAAATCCTCCAGCGGCTTGTTGCATCGCCAGCACCTGGTATCATTGAGGACCTCGACACACATGATGAGAGAGAGAGAGAGAGAGACTAAGACTACGAATATACCTCAAAATGGTTCACAGAAAACGCCGGTGTCTGTGAGAGAGTCTGTCTGAGGATTGGGGGGTTGATGGTTGGCAAGTTGGCAATGTACAGATAGATCATGGCCAACTCCACTGCTAGGCGTCTTATAGGGCTGAGAGGAGACATCTTGACTTGGCAATGTTCCAAAGAGTTTCCCTGGGCGGAACGGTTCTTCTTAAACGTTCAAGACAATCTTTTAGCCCGCTCTCTATATGCTCAGAACATTGCGTACCCTTAGTTGAACAATCACAACACAGCAAAGAACAATGTGACTGAACAATAAATAATCATATCCGATTTTAAACCGAGTATTGGTATACAGCAAACGCCTCCGAGCTTGTGATTTTGAACGCACATTGAAATCTAGACCCTTTAATCATGGTCTTCCTCCGTCAGACCCGGACAGCCCTCCATCTCCGAATCAGGATATGCCATCTTGCACCAGAAGCAGTACCGGTGCTTCTCTCGTAGATACTCCAGCACCCTCTTGAGCCGCTCTCCAATCTCCAGCGCATTAAACTCCTCTAATTCTTCATCCTCCTCGTCCAGGTCCTCAGCCGTGGCGTAAACTGTGCGTCCCTTGCCCAACGCCCTCTTGTCATCTTCGTCCTCCTGCTCGTCCTCGTATGTCGGTAGCCGTGACAACGACTGCTCGAGATCGTAGCGCATCCGCCTGTCGCGCTCCGCTTCTTCTCGGTGCCGGACGAGGCCGCGGTACAGCACGGGGATTGACTTGAGAGGACGAGAGGATATCGGCGCTGGTTTCTTTGTAGCCTCAGTATCATCATCGACTTCATCTGTTGTCGACGACGTAGACCGGCTTTGTGGATCTGTCTTCTCATCATCCATCCCCTCCGCCGTGCGCTGCGCCGCAAAGAACTGCTTCTCCAGTCTCGCATCCTCCCGCTCTTTTCTCACCCGCTCCCGATACTCATCAGGATCCATCTTGGCCATCTTGACATCCCTCTCCTCCGCCGCCTCCCTCAGCCTCCTCTTCTTCTCGTTGTCCAGACCTATACCTCCCCGGTCCTCCTTGACGCTGACCTTGATCGGCTCCGTCCGGCCAGCGCCGGTGCCATCCTCCGTCTTTTTGCCGAGACCGCCTCCCATGAAGCCCATCTTTGCCATCATGGCGAGGCCTTTGCTCTTCTTGGCCTTGGCGTCGTCGAGCATGGACGTCGAGAGGGCCTTCTCCCGCGCCGCCTCTTCCTCTTCTGCTATCTGGGCCTTTGACTTTACGAGTCCCCTGGCGCGGGACTCGCGCTTGAGGCGTTGGGTGCGCTGTAGGGAAGTCTCCTTGGCGGGTGCAGGGTCGTCAAAGGTCATGTTCATGTAGTCATCCTCGTCGTCGTCTGGTGCGCTTGCACCGTTCTTTTGCTGGGCGCTCATGGCGCAGGAGATTTCTGTAGTAGTTAAGATTGATTAGAGATGAATTGAATAAGAGACTGCTGATTGAATGCGTTGGTGCAAGATTTTTTACAGAGATAGATGGAGGTTGTGATGTTGATGGACGTTTCTTCCCCCCAGAGTGATCAGAGCTTGGCTTGAACGGAAACTGGGCTTGGGCTCCACTAATTTTTAGTGATCCCAGCTACAAGGCAGGTTACCCAGGATTCAATAGTTAAGATTACGCCCGGCTGTAATCTATAAAGTTCTTGCTGCTTATGAAATATGTAATTTACTTTTCTGAGTTTACGTTTAATTGTTGGATTACGTCAAGAATATCTATCCTATCGCCGGTATTCGCGCATCAAATCAAACGGTCTGCTCTCTCCTATTACCTAGCAATTATAACTTTCTAGGACATCCCTAGAGAGTGCAAGAGGATTTACTTTTATAGTCTGCCTGTACTTGGCAGTTCAACTAGCATAACTTGACCAAGTCCACGCGACAAAAGCAGAGAAAACATATAATATTGGTATCCTATGCCTATGCCACAATGTCCATTCACCTGTTCTTTGCCCTCTTTCGAGCCGCCTTCTCCCTCTCGTACGCATTTGCCTCCCGTCCCTCCTCGCTCTGGATCTCCGCAACAAGCCTCTTGTACTTCTTCTCGTACGCCTCATCCTTGGCCTTCTTGATCCGCAGCTTCTCCCGCGCCATAAAGTTGGCGTCCTTGCGCAGCTCCCGCATCGCTCCCTTGCGCTCCTTCTTGTGCTCCGCCCTGAGCTTGGCCAGCTCTGCCCGCTCCCGGTCGGGGTCGTAGTGCTTGTCTGGGTCGAATGTCTCCTCAAACTTGGGCACGAACGTCTTGATCGCCAGAGGTCGATGGTGGTGTAGCTCCAGGTTGCGACGAGATAGTTGGGCAACTTTAAGCATACGCTCGAGCTTGGCTTGGAGCTTCTCAACCCGTTCGCTAAGGGCTGAGGGCAGCTGGGAGCGACATGCCTTGCTGTTCAGGTGCTTTAGCACACTTGCAGCCTGACTAAACGTCTCAAGGAATGCACTCTTTCCTGTCCACGTATCCGCAGCCGCCTCCAAGACCTGGGCAGTGGTGTCCAGAATGGCAACCTTGCGAGCTGTCGCTTGCGCTCCATTGGACTCTTCGTCCACGCAGTCCGCGAAATTCAACCTCCTCAGGGTTGTCTTGCTGGCAGCTTCTGTCCGGACGCTAGCGGGGGCATTGTGAAGAGGAAAGTTTCCGAGCTGCGTGGAGGCAGCGACAGGAGCCAGAGCGGAAAGGGTGTTGAGAGAGAAGTTGATCACCTCCGGAACATATCGCTTGGAGAGCTTCTGGTAGCTGACGGCCAGAATCGAGAGGTATGTGCCAATAGCATAGTGTGACAGATTTTGCGGTACTCGCTGGCCGAGATATCGTGCAATCGCCAACATAGCAGGCGTGACAACCTGGTGGAAGTGGTCGGATGTAGGGAAAATGGTGCCAACAGCTGTCAGCAAGATCAGGTCTCCGGGCCCCAGAGCCAAGGGGCGTGACTGGCCCATTTCTTCAATGTTTTGTCGGAACTGTTTGCTGATCTCAATGGGGAACATCTTGGCCAGAGAGTGGATGTGTCGTACAATGCTTTCGAGCGCGGCGAAGGGAGGAGATGTCGCAGGGTCCCAGGGCAAAGCGATGTAGTCGACTAGAGCTACTGAGAAGTTGGCGAGCTTCTCCTTGTTCTTGCTGCTGAGTTTCGGGTGGTAGAGGGCACGGATTCTTTGGACAATGGTGGGGACGGCCTTTGCTGGGTATGGCGCGACAATGACTCTGAATTCATCGCAGGACTGGGGGCATTCAAACGTGTATGGTAGACCTTGTTCGTCGCCTTTCTGGATTGCCGAAGCTTTTGCCGAAGAGTCCGCCTCGAAAACAGGGTTCCGCTTCTCTTCTTCGTTGAGAAGACCTTTGGTGAAGTCGTCATCCTCCTCCTCATCCGAGTCGACATCCGATTCCTCGTCGCTGTCGATAGGCTCCAGGTCCGATCCGCTAGCAACGAGATCGTCATCAATGATAAAGTCGTCCTCATCCTCAAAGCCGAGTTCTGTCGCAGTTGGTCGAGCTCTGATACCGCCTCCGAGACCATAGTCGTCTTCATCCTCGTCTAGGTCCATCGAGTCTTGCTGGTTCTTCTTGTCCTTGTCATCTGGCTCGTCTTCGCTATCCGTGACTTCCTCTCCTCTCATGCGCCTCTGGCGCTTATCTTCGAGTTCCTTGAGCCTGGCGGACTCTTCCTCAGCCTTTTCCTCATCCGTCTTGGTGCGATCGGCCGGCTGGGCTCTTCTATCCTGGGCCAGTTTCTTTACCTGAAGATCGAAATTCTTTTCAAAGGCACCTCGATCGACGCCCGCGATGGTTGAGACAGCAGCGTCTTCGCCATTTTGCGCCCTGTTGCCCTGTCGACCCTGCGACAGGAGCATATGAAGGTTCGGAAGTTCCTTATCAAGCTCTGCCCGAAGATCGTCATCTTGGTCCTTGGTAGCCTGTCGCTCGTATTTATGTAACTTGGACTTGGCGATGACTTCGTCCATTACCTCCTTTTTCGACTTCTTCCGCTCGGGCTCATCGTTCTCCTCGTCTTCTCCATCACTACCCGCCGCTGCCAAAGCACGAATTCGCTTCAATCGTTGCCTCTCACGTACTGAGCCGTCACTGTCGTAATCCTCCTCGAGATCGTTTTCTTGGAAATCGTCCACGGGCTTCATGTCGTCGAAGGAGAGGGACTTGCCCATATGCGTCAGGCCTTCCGATGGCTCGTCGTCCTCCAAATCGAACATGGAACTCTTCTTGTGGCTCCTTTGCTTCTCTCGGGCGAATCGTTCCAGCATTTTTTCTTCGGGCGCCATAGTCGGGTCGTTTTCACCGAATCGACGATCGAGAATGCCACCGACCTTGTTACGGTGCTGCATCTCGACTAGAAGTGTTTGCCTGCGCTTTTCAAGCTGTCAGTTGGGCTACTGATGGGAGAGTGATAGAACTTACCCTCTCTTCGCTGGCTGCCTTGGCCTGGCCCGGCCGGCCCTTGATACTGCCTGCAATCCCAGATGTCGTGGGACGGTTGCTAGTAACCTCGAATTTGGGCCCTTTTGCATGCTTCAAGTCGAAA
Source organism: Fusarium setosum (assembly GCA_013623625.1). Classification (NCBI taxonomy): domain Eukaryota; kingdom Fungi; phylum Ascomycota; class Sordariomycetes; order Hypocreales; family Nectriaceae; genus Fusarium; species Fusarium setosum. The sequence continues at coordinate 6,436 of JABFFE010000250.1, read as the reverse complement.
GGGTTGAATTGCTCGCGGATGCCCTCCAACACAACCCCTCTCTGGAGTCGCTTCTCGTTGCGGGAGCGGTCATCTTGGGCAAGACGTCGCTTCTGCTTCTTTGACTGCTGGGGGCCGACAATTCCTTGCTCTCGAAGAGACGCCTTGAGGCGTTTGAGCTGGGAGCCGGCCATGGCGACTGCAATGCTGATGTGCAATTTGCGCTATGCGAGCGACTGTAGATTTTCTCAAGAAAAAAAGTCTTATCGTTATCAGCGAAACTTGGTGTGGATCTCTCGCAAACTGCAGCGCTAAGCGCCTTCTCAGCTCATGTACTGGCTTTTGGTGTCAATTCTGCACAATAGAATCACGTGATAAGATACAACAGCGTAATTGGTTTAGTGGTAAAATTCTCCGTTGCCATTCAACCAAGGTAGCATCGGGGAGCCCTGGGTTCGATTCCCAGATTACGCAGCATCCTTTTCACCTTTTTTTGTGCTCGAGAAATATTTTTTTGCCTTTGATGAATGTTGTTGGAGCCATTTTGCCGGTATCTCGAAGTGGTGTTATAGGAGTCAGACTTACTATAAGTGATAGCAGTCGGGAAAAGTGGGTCTTTCCGTAGTGCATACGGGAGCGCTATTCCACATCCGGAAGCTCCAAAGCGGTAACACCTGGCAGAATGTCCTACGTCAGGGCCGCGCCGCGATGCTTGTCATCAACTTCAATAAACATCATGGACACAGCAAACAGAATTAGTCAACATGGCTTGGACCAGTAGCCTGCTCGCCTTCGCCCGCGATGAGCGGGTGATCCTAGCGACCCTAGGTCTCGCTACCTTTGGCCTTGTCTCCACCATGTATACTGCCCTCACCATCCTCCGAGACGACAACGAGATCCCCCCAGCGCAGCCAAAGACGCAGTACATCACGCAGGACACGGAAGACTCGCTGGAGCTCAAGACCATCGAGAGGCTGCTGGATCACCCCAACTACTCTATCAGAGAAATTGCCGTCAAGATCTTGTGTGAAAGAGCCGTCAACGACGCAGAGACGATCCACACGCTGCTCTACGGCATCACCCGACCAAACTACGATGAGCGCATGAAGTGTCTTCGGGCGCTGGCATTACTCACCGGCCAGACTATTAGTATGTTCAGCATCCCGCAGGATGCTACTGATTGTACTAATCGTCTCAGGTCTGGATGGGCTTTCCATCTTGAACAACCGAAAGGCTTACTCTGCTCTTGTGAGGTCTCTTGAGCTGTGCTTGGACGACGCCCCACGCCCAAGCCTCGCCAACAGCCACTGGGATGAGTACTACCTCCGCGACATGGCCGAAAGGTTCTGCCTCATGTTCGCCCTGGAGCTGGTTAACAAATACGGCGCCTACATGCTCATTAAGGCACGGTTTGTGGAGAAGTGGTTGTCAAAGCAAGAGTGGGGGGACAAACCCGAGGAGAGGCGCCAGAATTTCAAGGATTACATGACTCTTAAGAACAATAGGATCGTCGAGATTGTCGAACAGATCAAGCACACCAGAAAGGGGCTTAAAGCGCTAGAAAAGGCGGGGCTGATCGACGCGGAGAGCACGAGGAGGAACATTCGCGACCTCCCGGAGCTTATCATGGAGATTGAAGAGGAGGCGGCGAACGGCCCTCTAGTGGAGCAGCAGGTTCCTCGCACCCGGGAGCATTCTGCAGAGGAGCAGCGGCTTAGGCGGCAGCATCGGGAGGCTATGGTTCTCAACGATGGGACGCGACCTCTGGGGCGGGAAGATATTATCGAGCGAGATCACAGTCCTCCGACATAGGAAGAGCCAGGGCCCGACGGCATAGAAGACGAAACAGAAGCAGACGGTTTAAATACAGCCAGCGAGGCCGTCCAGTACGAGGGCCTCATAACGATACCGGGCCGTCCTCCCGTGTCCTGACGGCGTCATATTGGAGCATCCACCCGAGACGCTAATTGTCCGAAAGTCTCTACAGAGTATTCATCACTGGTTGAGAAAAAGCAGGAATGATCCCGCTCAACGACAGGGACAACAAGGGATCTTGCATCGAGGACTGCAGAGTATTTTAAACCTGCGAACAGCGAATTGACAAGCTACTCTCTACGCAAGCGTAAGAGATACACGTATCCTTGGAGGAGAACCGAGGACGCTGCCTTCTGGATATGGCATTCGTTTCCACCGTAGGTAACGTGTGATGGGTTCACTGAAACAGGAGGACCTAGTCATTAATAAAGAGCAGCCTGTTTTCTTCGAGGACTACCTACCTACGTTTGACATGTCTGCTTACCAGGCCTTCGGACTTGATAGCATAGTATCTCTCCAACTTCTTTCCAACTTCGTCGCGATGCTGCTGGAGAACTCGAAGCAGGTCCAACACATTCTCCGGCCGGGATTCATCGGGGTCTTGTGAGGACTTGGTATGCTCCTCAGACTGGCCGTCCATGGCACGCTCAAGAGCTTGGTCAACATGATCACCTGCCAAGTCAATCTTTTCAAGCAAAGTCTCGACACGCTTCTGCACAGAGGCGTCAGGCTCGCCGTGCTCTTCTTGCACGTCTCCTTTCGGCTGAGTCATATACGGAGGCCTTCTCTGCCTGTGGCAAACAAGCTTCCGGAGACTCTCAGCCTGCGCCTCGGGCACGCGCGGAAGAATCTCAAGATTTTTATCAGGGCGGTCATTGTTATCCGAATGAACCTGGCCTCTTGTGGTCCTTGATTTTGACTCCATGTCGCTGAACCTATTGACTCTGCCCACCCAAAAGTCGTAATCATCGGCCAGGCCCAGCTGCGTGAGGAACTTTTCCAAGTACTTGGGCTGGTAGTCGGACGGGTCCTGGCACTCTAGGGCTACGCTTGTGAGTCTCTGCCACGCCTCAGGGCTCGCCAGGTCTGCGAACTGGAAGAGGGACACCATGAGCTGGCTCCATCGCAGGACCAGCTCGGGATCCAGGGTGCCCTCGAGCTGCCGGAATTCGACCGTGCCCGTGACGTGCGTGGAGCTGTATTCCCGGCAATTAGCCATGGAAATAGAGAGCTTGAAATAACAACTGCTGGGATGGACAAGGCCGAAGAGCTCCTCCCAACAGGGGGCCGTCCACAGCTGCTTCAGAGTGTCCAAGAGCTGAGTTCCCTTGAGACGGCCGACGGGAATGTAGTGCTCGAACTCGGCAGGTACGCCGATCTCTTCCCGGAATTCGTCCGAGCCGCGTAGGCCCGACTCTTGGTCCATCAGGGGGAGCGACCAGGAGACGTACTTCCTCCGGGGTTCGCAGAGGGTGTAGACCATGTTCTCGACGCAGCACACGAGGCACGCGACCTTGCGGAGCAGATGCAGAGGCATCGGCCGCGCGCCCTTGGAGACGTGGATGTGGAAGCCGCAGTGGTGGTCCACGGTCAGTCTCAGATTGTTCCTCAGGCCGCTGACCACGTCCAGGACCTGGTCCCAGCATTTGGGCATGTCTCTGAGGACGGGGCTCACAATCTCCAGGTCGGACAGGACGTCATAGCCTCGCCAGGGGCATGCGTGTGGGAGAGAGCAGTCGTTCGTGATAGACCATGTCTGGTACTTCGGCGGGATGTCATTGTCATGAAAGAGCCCGCGGGCGCCAAGTTCTCTCTTCCATGCGCGACTGCCGGGTGAGTGGGCCGTTGGACAAAGGGGGATGGCCTGGTGGCCAAGAGCTGTGAGGAGCTGCGCTACCCGGCTGGCTCTTGTCATCATGTCCGTGCCATGGCCACAGTCCCTGCCATCATCTGGGTCAGGATCATTGAAGTCATCTTCATTTTCTTCTTCCTCTTCCCCTTCCTCTTCGGAGGGACTTTGGCCCATCGTGCCCTCAGCATCCCTACCCGCGTCAGTAGGACGATTCCACCACTCAGTCCAAAGTGCATCATCACCATCATCATCATCGGCCAGCTGATATTTGTACATATAATCAGTGGGTTCATTGTTGGTTACCATTGTAGGGATGTACACTTCCAGCTCAATGCCAAAAGTGTATGTACTGTTGCCAGCATCTTTGGCAGACGCGGCCCAGTTTAACACTCGAAGTCGAAACTCGTCTAGCGTTGACGAATGCTTGCCGACGACAGGCTCCGACTCGTCGTCTGGAATGGCCTTTTGGCGAATAGGCCAGCTCTCAAGCTCTGGGATCGTGGCCAGCCGGCCAGGGTGCTTGTAGTACTCGGCAACCCTACCGAGGTGTTGCGATTTGAGAAAGTCAAGCAGAGTAAGACCTTTTCCTACACTGCTTCTAAACCCTCTTGACACAATGTCGAGAGATGAAGCAGGCATGCCTAGGCCAAGACCGACAATGTATGTGCAGATCTGAACCCAGCCGAGCATAGGATCACTTTCCAGGGTTCCACAATGTTGGTTGAACCTGATGAAAGGACCGTCTGACTGAGTCGCGGCCCGGAAATCATATGCAGGTTGAAAATGAGGAGTTACTTCATCCTCATCGTGGATAACAGGCATCTCCAAAAGCCGGAGGAGCTCTTGAACAGACTTAGCCGCGGAGATCTTGTCGAGTCCCGGACGGTATTTCCCTTGACTCAGCTCTCCTGGATACTGCAGAAGCTCGAGTGGGCGGCGGTTTGGCGAAATGCGGTTGTTCCAGGGGTCATCAAGTTGAGCACCGGAGGCCAGCTCCAGTTTCAGATCGATTGGTTGCTGCTCCCTAGCAAGGTTAGTAAACTGTAGACCAAGAGAATGGAGTGAGCCAGGCCCGCAGTGAGGAGGATGAAGCTGGTTCAGGAGAGGGTCTGTCGCCCAGAGCAGTGACGCGATCCCTTTCAGCTGTTCGAGACTAAATTGATCAGATCTGTCATTTGAGGGTCTGACGAGGATTCCGAGGCGTGTATCTGCGTTTGAGACAGTGATGAGCGAGTTGTTTATACAGCCGAGAACGCTGGACAGTTGTTCCGCTTGGGCGATGAAGCGAGTATCTTCAGTGTCAGAGGCTGGGAAAACCGGGGACGTCAGCTTCAGGCCAACCCAAGAGTATTCCTTGCACTGGGGTTCCTCGAGGTGCTCGTCGTAGGTGGCTGTCCAGTTAGTCCACTCGTCCACGGGCCCTGCCTTGTCGAGGTGACCCAAGTCTCGGAGGTCCAGGACATGCAAACACTCTTCTATGGCCTCGATGGCCCATTGAGCGCAGATGAGTTTCTCCTGGCTCAGGTCAAAACGACGCTCAAAGCCAGCTGGGACATCCATGAACTCGCCAGGAGGGTATGAAATAGGAAGTCCCTGGTCTCGCACGTAGCCAGGGTCTCGCGGTTTGTGATCCAGGTGCGCAGGTGTAAGTGCGACTAGGAACCGAATTTCGATCTGGAAGGGCGGCTTTGGGACAGGCATTGTCGAAGATGTTATTGAGAAGTCGAAGGGTTGAGGTGACTGTTCGACAGGATCCGGTTACAACCAAACCAATGCTTGTGGCCAACTTGTCAAAAAAGCCTTGGCGGAACCATTTGCTTGTAACTTTATAAAGAAGTATACCTTGAGAGAGATTCCAGATATGCTGCTGTGAGGATCGTAGCGAAAGGGGATTGACAAATGACCCATCGGGAAGCACTAGGCAATATATAACTATGATATTAAGATTAAACTTTGCAGACGCCGGGCTTCTGCGTCACAAAGGAGGTGAAAGCTTTGAGGAATTACAAGGTTTTCGTCCTGTGTTAAAGCCATTGAACGCATGCAGATGAACATACTCTCTTTGCAAAGGTGCGCAGGCTTTGTTCATGTATGTTGAACGCATGTTCGGCCGGATATATGAACTATGCTATAACAGGGGAGGCGACATGAGTAGTAAGTATTCTTGGAAATTAGGAAGTGTAAGTCGGATTGGATGTTATGGGTGCGTTGGTGTAGAATTAACAGAGTAGAAATCCATACGGCCAGGATAGATATCAAAGGTGACTGCCAGACACTTGAAACCGGCTGTCTACTCTGGCAAGTATAGACCATAGCTTGAGGTCAAAGCCAGGGCCATACTTTCCTAAACATGACTATGAAGTCAGTGAAGAATCACCTTGGCAGTTGCCAAACTCGTGGTTGATAGTATGCCGATGAGATTTCGATTCACCGTCTCCATCTCCTCCGCCAATTAACCAAACGCATGCTGCCTAAGGTATTGAACCAAAGAAATGACTGCTAGTACTCATCCTCTTTCATCCGTTTCTGGTAGTGCACTTCTACGAAAGGCCATGGCAGCCAATTGTTTGCCAACTGCTGCCACTGCCAGGGAGTGACAACCTCGTGCACCCTTCGCCTCCACCTCCCCTCCTCCTCCTTCTTCTCTCCCCAAACACACACCACTTCTTTTTCTACATCACCATCACCATCGCACTCAAGCTTTACGCACCGCACGCCATGGGCCGTGCAACCATGGCACCGCCTTCTCCCCCATCGCGACGCGAACGATTGCCTCGCGCCGCAGCGCCA
>JABFFE010000249.1:8013-35333 GCA_013623625.1 Fusarium setosum | reverse complement strand
TCCTCGGCCTCCTCGCATACCACCAGGACCCCCTCGCATGCCGCCCATCATGTTACCTCGGTTGTTGAATCCGCCAAAGTTGCCGCCGCCACCCATGGGCCCGTTGAACCCTCCTCCCATGTTGGGGTTGAAGCCGCCCATGTTGTTATTGTTGTAGTTGCGGTTATAGTTCCCTTGGTTCATGCCGCCGCGGTTGTATCCCCCCCGTCCCCCTCGGAAGTTTCCGCCAAAGTTTCCGCCAAAGTTGCCGCCCATGTTGCCGCCCATGTTGTTGCCGCGGTCGTTGTACGAGCCAGAGGGCGCGCGGTTCTGGTCCTTGCTCCGGGCTGGGGCGTCCTTGGGGAGCGTCTTGAAGGGGTTGATGCTGGGGTTCCAGTATGTCGTGGAGACCCTCTTCTGGCCGGGCTGGTTCTCGGCTTGGATCTGCTCAATGCAGTGCTTGGCCGCTGTCGCTGCCTGAGGCGAGTAGAACTCGACATATGCCTGTCTGTGACAAGAGTCAGTCGAATGCATCCAGCCATTCAATTCCTCGAGACTCGTACCCTTTGCTCTTGCCATTGACCTTGTGCTCGCTGAACGTAATGTCCTTGATCTCATCCTCGCAATCGGCTTGTCGTGTCCATCCTCGAATGTCATCATCCGTAGTCCACCAGTTCAGCTCTGAAATCATCAGCGAAGTGGTAGCAGCCTGGTCGACTGGCCGGTCGTCCTCCTCCTGCTTTCTCTTGATCCCTTGTTGAGAACCAGACCCTTGGTAGCGAGGTTCGCGACCCTGGCCAGCATACCTGTCTTGAGGGCGGTGCTCATCAAAGTGCTGATCATCATGGCTGTGCCGTCGGCGCTCGTCATGATAATCTTGGTGGTGCCCGTCGCCTCGATGTCCGTCTTGCTGGTCGTTGGCATCGCCGTAAAAGTCGATCTCAAAGTCTTCTTCGGCCATTTTAGCTAGTCCGATGCACGAGGCACAGATCAGTGCCGTGCAGGAGAGATCTAGAAGGTAACGAAGGGGAGATGGTCAAATGTGATAATTAGTCTGCGAGATACAGGACTTGGCCTCTGGTCTTTACACTTGGTCATCAGCCGCTGATCATTCCATCGCCAGAAACCACTCCCCAAGACCCAGAAGCCTTGAACACCAGAGATAAAAGATGAACTGGGCTGGAAACTTGCAATACGTACACTCCACGGAAACAAGACTGAGGTCCAGGTGATGCCTCCAGAGAAGATGGTCCTTGTCTCGGGGATCCAATCTTGAGGACGAAGCTCTGTGCTTGCAATCCTCGCTTCCTAGCTCCTGATAATCCGAGCAGCGCCCAGGTACAGGGGGGGAGCAGTGGAACAGAGAGGTTGCCGTCAAGCCCGATCAACTCTCCTCCTTTCCTTCGGCGAGCGCTTCCTGCGGTCGGCAATCGATCGCGGCCTGGTCGCTCGTAAAACAGGCGCCTAAGCTACTCCAGGCGGCCTTGTCACGTCGGGTCGTCCGAAAACTCAATCGGTAGCGCGCGGCTCGTTCGAAGTGTCGGCCTTTTCGTCACCGTCTCAAATCAGGCTTCGCGACGCTCACCAAGCCCAGACGGGAGAAGAGCAAGTTGGCGGATAAAAATGCCTGCAATCAGGATCGGGAACGCGAAAGCAAAGCGATCCCCTTCGCAGCGTCGAGATTCGCGATGGTCGAAAAGAGAGCGGCGGAGGTTGGCGAGTTGGAGAAGCAAGAGCTTGACGGCTTTCTCTCTGGGGGCAGAGCTTCGCAAGCAAAAGCCAAACGAGCGGCAGCTGGCGTCTAGGTAGCGGCTCGCGTCTGGACCGCCGGGGAAGTAACCTGGGAAAGAGCAGGCTGAAATCCCCACCTGCGAGACCCCCTCACTCCACCTGCTGGAGTGTAAATGTGGCGCAACCAGAATGGTGGGTGTGGCTGGGCTATACCGGAACATCATTCGGCCGTCACACTTTGAGGAAATCTTAACACGTCGTCCACCGGGTAGTAGCTGTCATAACTGGATCGCCGAAACCTAGAAGCCCCTTTGTGCATCAACTCTCCTTTCTCTCCTCTACATCCTTATTCTCACGCGACCCATCGACGACCATTTTCCTATCCCGACGAACCTGTCGTTCCTTCTTCATCAGCAACTTAATTTAATACACCTTTTCGACCCCCTATCCTCCTTTACTATCCTTCAAAATGTCCGACCAAGTACAAGAGATTCTCGAGGTGCCCTCTGAGTTCGTCAAGGACGGCGTTCAGTTTGTGCGACGATGCACCAAGCGTACGTCCAATGTCCTGCGCCATCAGCTCTGCCTCTGTTACTGACTCTATTCTCCTACAGCTGACCAGAAGGAGTTCCTGCGACTCTGCCAGGCCGTTGGCGTCGGCTTCCTTATCATGGGCGCTGTTGGCTACGTTGTCAAGCTGGGTATGTCCCCAGCCACCGCATTAACGTGATATCACATCCTAACATGATCAAAGTGCACATTCCCCTCAACCACGCCCTCGTAGGCAGCGCATAAACGGCCAATCGATGGTAGAAATATGGATGGTGGCGACTCTACGATAATCCCAAACCACGTGGCGTGTGCGCGGACCTTCACAAAACCTTTCTTGTTGCGAGTGCGTTCAATAGGGTGGAGTTTAATGGAATCATGGCAGGCACGCGACATCATACTATACTAGAATTCGATCGAGCACCGTGAGGACTGAGGATGGTCATGCTACATCCTAGGGACCCGTCTGAACAAAGTTGAAACATACTCTAAAGACGGTCGGTGGAGGCGATCAACTGTACAAAATATATCCAATTTCATCTTGACAGTCTTGACCTAACGATATGTCGAGGTATGGTACAGTTCAGGCTCCTCCTTGAGCACGTCGTTGACACTGCGGCCCAGGGGCGGATCCCCTTCATCATCCATATTCTCGTTGAATGAATGTAGTGTGCAAGTTCCTCGCGCCATGTTGTACCCATTCCACGCGGACGCTTCTCGAGTATTAGCTAGTTGCGACGAAGGGAATGTGTGAGTCAACTTACCAACAAGAACAGGGGCACTGGGATGCCAGCTAGCATCGCGCACACAGGTCCCCCAACCGCCTGGCTCGTCAAAATGATAGAGTCGGTAGCGGTGGTCCATAGGGCGCGTACGCATAGTCGCCTTCTTAACATCCACGGTGCCCGCCAAGGTTGCGTCCATGTTCCAGATGTACACCTTTCCGTCTGTGCTGCCCGAGTATACGTATCTCGAGTTGGTCGCTGAAGGAGGTGAAAAGTGACACCGGATAAGAGTTCGAAGCACCTTGTGGCCCCGGAAGGTAACCAGAGAGTTGTCGTTGGGGTGCACATCCCAATCCTCCTCATCGTAAACGCCTCCTCGGTAGTCAAAGTCGCTGTTCCGCGTATGTCGGGTAGGGTCGAGCTCCGTAAATCGATCGGTCGACATAGCCATCCTCAGGTCCCAGAGCTTCATACTCTGGTCTTTCCCATTGCTCAGAATGTACCGTCCGTCTCCCTTGCTATCAATGTACGTCAAACCTTCAATGTGGCCAACAAATGCGCCAGCTTCGCGGCCATCGCCCATACTTCGTCGGTCCCACACCTTGATAGTTGCGTCGTCAGAGCCCGAGTAGAGAATGTGTGGTGACATTTTGTCGGCAAAACAGACGGCGTTGACATCATCTTGGTGGCCACGAACGTGATGCAGGACGGTACGCGACTCGATATCATATACGACAATGGAGGCTGCACTCGTTCCTGCCACCAGCTCTCTTCCGTCGCCCGAGAACCGAACAGACCAGATGCCGAAACCGCGTCGCCCGTGCCACCCATGCCTAGGCGTACCGTCGTCCAGATCCAGTGTGTAAGGGTCTCCAGTGTCGTTGGGGTCCGTCGGAGCGATCGAGACCATGGTCTGGATCGAGGTATAGGCGAGCCACTTGTTATCGGGACTCAAGGATGCATCTGTGAGAGTCCACTGGCCCCAGGGATAACTGACTGTCTTGTAATGTTTCCAGTTGTACGGGTTAGAAGTGTCATACATCCGGACTTTGAAGTCTTGGGAGCAGGCGAAAAAGAAGTTTCCATCATCAGAGAATTGGCCAGAATATACGGGGTCATCAAAATGGACGATTTGTTCCGCTCGACTCTGTGGTAGCAAACTCTGGCATGAGATATTAGCTATACCTGGTCCCAAGGTCAAGGTCTTAGGAGTCATACTTGGGTGATGAGGGCGCTGTTCCGTGTCCGATCTTCTCTATTGCCTAGGGCCAATTCACGCTCTAGCATCCTTGTAGCAAGACGCTTCTTGGCCTGGAAATTATAGTCATTGGCACCAAACACTCCCGACCGCATCAACTTGATGCCTTCCTCGCTTGGTACTTTCGGGAAGCGGTTTGGGTCTTTCGGTGTCCGCCGTCTCCTCCAAGGCCACTGCAAAAACTCGGCATCGCCTTCAGGGTCATCTTGAAACATAACACGGGTGAGATCTGGGTTCCGCATCAATGCAAGAAGTTGTCCTCTGGTCAATAGTCCTGTTCTAGCTCCCGCTTGAGTTGAGTCAGTCCTTGTCCATACAAACTGAGGGGTCGTGAGCATTACACCGCAGGAGGTTTAGAATGCGCTGTGCACTTTCATCGTCATCCTCGTCTTCGTCGTTCTGGTTTCCGTCTTCGGTTTCGTCATTCGTTACCAAGACTTCGAATTGGATGCCACCGTCGTCGGCGTCTACAGGGCTTGCTCAGAAAGGTCAAATGCATTGAAAGCCAGCACATACATACCCTGGAAATCATCCTCATCATCCTCATCTGGCTCGTCCCGATAATCGGGGTCCTCGTCGTCGTCCTCATCATCGTTCTGGCCCAGCTCATAGTACCATGCCGGGCCTCCCGAAGACTCACGCTCGCTCTGCTCCTGACGGTTGTCATCATCACTCTTGTCCGCTGACTGAGACTGTGCGCTCCCCTCACCGTTGAGAGGAGCCATGTTGAATTCTGTGCGGAAATGCCGTCCGTGAGAGGTGATGATTGAACAAAGTGATGCTTGCTAAGCGAGGCAGCGAGGAGGGGACGGTGAAGGCGGCCCGTTCAGTGGGGTGGTTTGTCAAGTAGTTTATTGCAGAGTATGTAAGCTTATAAAAATTAAGTAAAGGTGTCAAAAGGGTACAAGCCTTTGATAAATTATCAATGATGCGATGTGACAGTGATGCTTGAGGCAAGCTCTTGGGATGAAGTTAACGGGGGAGCTTCCGGAGCTTGTGACGACATCGGGGTCGGAGATTAGATAAGACGGACCCTTGATAAGCTACCCTGCACAGTGGAGGTCCAAAAACAAGAGAATAGCTTACACCATAACTAATGATCCCGAAGCTAACTATGGTTAGGATGAGTTTGTGAAATGATTATCCTAAGAGTACTTAGATCCCCATCCCCCGGATAGCTTAATATCCTCATAAGTATGGTAAGTTTAGACCTAGAGCGGCCGAAAGGTTATCTCTAAATCTCGTGTTTTTTAGCCATAGGTAGCCTGCACAGGCAACCCAGGTATGTCCGTGTTAATCATAGTTTGTCGTATCACGCGACATGTCTCGAGGAGATAATTGTCTTTGCCTTTTCTTTGAGTCTACGCCTGAAAGGTTGCGTTCTCTCGGGCCGTTCCCCTGTGCGCATGTGGCGACCAATCGGTGCAACACTATCACGATGTATGTCCAAGCGCAACACAAATCGGACACCTGCAGTTGGATGTTACCAGGCGCCGGGTATGAGCCCGAGCTTGCTGCAGAGGAATTGGCAAAGCCCCCAAGGGGGCGCCTTATGAGATACCTCCCAATAACCAGAGATCACAATAACCCGAGATCTCATGTTCAAAGACGTCATTGACTACCAACACCTGAACAAAAGGGCTATCTTTTGAGATGTGGCTTGACCCGTGCATCAATCCCCAAGCAGCCCAAATGCACACCTCAAACCAGAATGATCGCTCCACGGTACTGGACAACCTCCTTCTTCTTGTTCAATACAGCCAGGATGCATGACTTCGATATGATGCGGCCGTAAACCAAGTATAGCAACCTTGTCTAGACGACTGGGCGGGAACCTCTGGTTTCCATCAACGCCCCAGGTGAATCCTGGCTCAGACCCGTGTACCTTGACCCAAGCGTCTACAAGGCCATTGTTCTCGACAAGATCGTCATCCTCAGGAAGAACAGGATTGAAGTCGCCCGCAACAAGACCATGGCCAGTTTCCCTCAGCATGTCGGTCACAGCTGATAGTTGCTCGGGGCGTTTCGAGGGTTGAATGGGGAGAGAGTCCAGGTGTACATTGACGAGTCTAAGTCGAGATGGCTGGGAGGCGCTGTCTGACGAGGGTCTTGAAATAAAGACATCGCAACAAAGGGCATCTCTGTCGAAACGACTCGGAAACTTGACTCTCCATACCGGTCCTAGGGATGCTTTCAGCACGTCATCACCAAAGCTGCCAAACCGGGCCTTTGACAAGAGTGTCATTGTCGCAAAGAGGTGCCCCCCCCCAGTTGGCAGTATTTGCCTCGCTTGAATACCATGATTCGCGGATGCGCAGGTCCTGCAAGAGATGCACCAGGGCAGACTTGGATACCTCTTGCAAAAAGATGATATCAGGAGCTGGTTGTGAGCCAAGAATGTGAGAGACGATAGCCTCTAACCGGAAAGCCGAAGATTTTGCACCTGCGTCGACGTTCCAAGACACAATCGTGAGGCGAGGACACAGATTTCTGCCGAGTTCCGGTTCTTGGCGGGGCAAGCTGGAGGTTTCATCAACAGGGCTCCAAGATTGTGTGGATGGAATGAACTGGTGCCATGACTGATGCCAGCGCTTGAGGGTGGGTGAGGCAGCCGAGGATCCTGGAGGCAAGGGAACGGCCGGGGCTCGGGCGAACAATCTTTTGAAAAGATGCAGCAAATTATCCATGACGGCAATATCAGGAAATTGCTTTTGTATGCGGGCGGTCCTCGCGCTCTGGTGTCGCAACCTCGAATTGTTGGTGAGAAACCCCTGTCTAAGATCATGAAAAAGGATACGACGGCCCCTGAGCTCCCGAGTAAAAATAAACGATTAAACTGTGGCATTAGGCAAAATGTGGCTTAGCGTGCGTCAGCTGGGGCCACGTCGCCACAGTTCCTCCTGCCAGACCTGCCCAGACCCTTGCATCTGCCCTGTCGCTCCTGCCGTTTGGACCTGGGGGAAAGAGGGAATCCATCTCCACATGAGACCTCGACTTCCTCGTACCGAGCGGACATGGCCTGCCCCTAAATCATCAATCCAATCTAAGCCATCCAATATCCAAGCCCCAACCAATCCATCCCATTCCCATTCTCCAACTCCCTTCTTGTCTCTCTTGCAGTCAGCGTGATAGCTTTGCACGCCCTTGACGATTTCTCTGGGATACCTTTTTTAGTCTATTTCTTCTTCTCTCCGCTGTCTAGTAGTACTTGCTTCGCGTCAGCATCACACCGCGGATCGGCCGCAATTATCGTCCGCCCTCCCCGTGAACCACATCCTACGTTGCACGCGACCTTGACTCTTACAAGGTTCGCGGCCTCAATTCTACCTGCCGAACATCCTCTCGCCTCGACTCTTGCTCGTCATCTCAGCCAGTGGCCGCGTCCGCTGATAGCAAGTCTCTGCTATCCTCCCCGTTTTGTCGACCCTCGACTCCATCGATCATCGTCGCCCATCATGAAGATTCGAACCAAGCATTCGCCCTTGTTCCTCCTCCTCCTGCCTTCCCTTGCGCATGCGCTGTCCTCCCATGACATCGCGGACCTACCGGCACCGGCGGCGATTCCGGAGCAAACCAATGGTATCCCCCAGCCTGGCCTCAAGCGACACGATGTTCCAACGAAGGATGCTCCTGTTGATGGCAGAGATGGAAAGCCTCACCATGGCCCCTTTATCGAAACGACCGATGATCACAAGAAAACAACTGGAACTGCCGCTGGCACTGGATCTAAAACCGATAGTGATCCGGATTACCTCCCTCACCTTAAGGGCCGACCGGACGATCCAACTGTCGTCGATGGGAAGAAGATCCCCGAGACCAACGACGGCGTCATGTTCGACACGAATCGCGTCCACGCCGAAAAGGGCACCACTGGGACCGAAGGCGGCGTGACCGAAAAGTACAAGGCTGAGAAACTACAGGAGGATAGCTCCGGCGAGACGTCGTTTAAGAAGCCTGCGTCTCCCAAGGAGGCACCTCCTTTGCCGAATAGCGAGGAGGAAAAGATTCGTGCTTCCCAGGGCGGCAAGGCAACGGATATCGACAAGGAAGGTGTAAAAGGACCCGGAAAAGAGTCTGGGAAGGAGTTGGAGCAGGAAAAGGACGAGGTAGTCAAGCCCGTTATCAAGACCGATGATAAAACGGACTATACTGCTGGGCTGGAGGTGAGTAGTCCTCTGCATTTTACGCCATGCGACACGACCATGATGCTGACTCTTCCTCCCTTAGAAGCCAGATGACCTCCCTGAGCGGCCCGTCGGACAGAACAAGCCGCTCTATGATTCTGCGAAGACCGATCCTGTCGATTTGAACCGAGGAACAACCCATGGCGAACACGACGATGACCACCTCATCCAGCCCTTCCACTCTTTCATATTGTCATTTACTATGATCCTGTTCTCTGAGGTTGGCGATAAGACCTTCCTGGTCGCTGCCCTCATGGCTATGAAGCATGACCGGATGGTGGTCTTTACTGCTGCCTTCGGCGCCCTGCTTGTTATGACGGTGCTGTCTGCCGTCTTGGGCCATACCGTCCCCGCCCTGATCCCAAAGCGTGTGACCAGCTTCTTGGCTGCTGGCCTTTTCTTTGTGTTTGGTGCCAAGCTGATGCGAGAGGGTCTCCTGATGGACCCTAACGAGGGCGTCTCTGCGGAGATGCATGAAGTCGAGCAGGAGCTTGCTGAGAAGGAAAAGGAGATGGGACGGAAACGAGGCGATTCCGTGTCCGCTTATGCGCTTGAGATGGGTCTTAATGGCAGCAGCCGGAGATCTAGAACCTCTAACCGCTTGATGTCGCCCCCTCGATCGCCTTCTCAGTCTCCTGTCAGGGACTCCCGCTCTGGTTCGGGTGCCGTGTCCAGCATTGCCCATGGTGCAGCCAACCTCTGCTCCTTGTTGCTGAGCCCGGCTTGGGTTCAGACTTTTATCATGACCTTCCTCGGCGAATGGGGCGACCGAAGTCAGATTGCTACTATCGCCATGGCTGCTGGGCAGGACTACTGGTGGGTGACTCTTGGTGCCATGTGTGGTCATGCCATCTGCACTGGTGTCGCTGTTGTTGGTGGTCGAGCCATTGCAGGACGAGTCAGTCTCAAAGTTGGTGCGTCATGAGAGCCTCTCTTCATTTTATTTCGGTGATTGCTAACTTCTCCCAGTTACCGTCGGCGGTGCAGGTGCCTTTCTCCTCTTTGGCGTTATCTACCTCCTTGAGTCTATCTACGGCTGAACGCGACCAGCCTACTCGGATGCCAGTTATTCTCCCTTCTCCGTTATATAACAGTCCATAATTGTCGTCATGTGAGACGCCTCGACTACTTGACGCCTATTCATTGTAATATCACCCACGTTTAACGGCCGCTCTACACATTTGAGACCCTCTCACGAACCAGGATCGTCCGGGGCACAAGATGTAACACTCGGTGCATTCTCTGTCCGGTTCGGTCATCTATCCATATAATACACAGGGCTGAGATTTCAGCTATATTCTTGGTGGACGGGCAGAACAGTCCTTTGGCATATGGGCAGAGGAATGAAATGTTTAAAAAAAAAAAAAAAGATCAAGATAAAGCAAGGGAGGACCCATAGAAAAAAGAAAGGAGAAACGGGAGCAGATCGTGGGAGTCAAATCCGTTGGACAAGGAATGGCGGAGTTTTGGAAACAGGGCGAAGGATGGGGGATTGGATGGAATGGAAGGGATGAATCCAGGAGGATTAGAACTCAGGGGTGTTGAAATGGGCTACGACGGCGAACCAGCGTAATGTACAATCATGAAAAGACTTCCCAGAACTGCTCTGATTCAGATGTCTCCCCTGTCAGTACGCAAGAAAGCGTCGTCAATCAGGTTCAGTGTCAATGTTTAAGAATGATAATTCACGCAGCCGAGGTAGCAGAGCAAAGACAACACGTCCGGATGAGACATTCAATATATTGCCTCTAATCCACATCAAGCCCCAGCCAGACTTCATTAATACGTTCTCGAGGTATCATCCATTCCTTCCGTCAGCGGAGCAAACGTTCCTGTCCTTGAAGCCAACCTCCCCTCATCCAGACTCATCTACAACTTGAACGACACTCAGACAACAACCTAAGACATGGTACAAAGACCCCTATTTTCAACAAGACTCTCAAACAAACTCTCACATTCTGAACTCATCACATTCTCCTCTCAACAGAGGCCCTCCCGCAGCCGCTTTCCAAGTAACAAGGCAGAATAAAAGCATAAAGACAAAAACCGAAAGCAAAGATGAACAATAAAACCAAAATAAAATTCCAAAGTGGGAATCAAGAAAGCGCGGTTGGATACATTCAAGCGTTAAGCGTACATGTGGTATCTGACAATTGTCTTGCGTTCTTTTCAAACATCGGGTGGCGTGCTGTCAGGCCGTTACTGGACTCAAACAAGGTGTCGTGACATTGTGATTGGGTTGGTCGTTTCTTTCTGAGGTTTTTATGCTGGAAAAAAGATGCGCTTCCTTCAAACAGTTTCTGGTCGTCAGTCGTATAATCCTCCCCGCCTGTGCTCATGGGGGTTCGGGTATCACAGGCCGAAGCTTAACCCTCGTCTTCCTCATCAATAGGGGCAGGTGTCCGTCGCTCCGTTCGCCTCTTAGGTCGTCGGTGTCTCGAGCTGGAGATATTGCTGGCCGAATCATCAGGCATGATATCGGCATCGTCAAAGGCCCAGTCATCATCACTGCCCAGGTCGCGGTCGCTTTCACCAGCCCAAGCCGGGCGCTCGTAGCCAGACGCTTGTGAATTACCAGAACTAGGTCCGGACAAGATGTCGATACGACGGCGGTTCTGGAGGTTCTGCATCAAGCCAACGCCTCGCTGGCGCAGCGCTGTTCGGACCAATTCCGCCCGGTGGTGCAATTTCTCAAAAGCGTCTTCCAGACACTCCATGCCCTTGTAGATTTCCCTTTCAATCTCTGCGAGGGCTGCCATCTCCATCTCCTCATCGTTTGAAACTGGCTGCCGGTTTCCAGGCACCCCTGAAGATGAAAGGCTCACAAATGAGGCTGGTGTAGCACCTCGGGAGTAGACTGAGAAGGGGGTAGCATTCCGCGAGCCGAACGCAGATGAAGCTCGAGGCCCAGGACTCATCGTCCGTGTATGATAATATCCACTGGCAGGAGTAGGACCTCGCGACTCCGGGTGTGGGGTTTGAGCTATATCGTCATCGGCACCGGACCAGAGGAAGCCATCGAATCGCCCCGAAATAAGGATTTCCCATTCAGAGTTGTTAATGTTGGAGAGAGCCACAAGTAGATCGTGAGTGTGGGGGTTCTTGATGAGATATGTGGCCGATTCAGCGTCTCGCGGGACCTGGGGCAACCTGTAAAGTCGCTGAAGTGCAAGGCCGGTCTTGATGAGGAAATCGGTTCGAGGTCGATGTCCGGGTGTAGGGGCGCGTACTGATGACCTCAGCTCCTTTGAGCCAGTCATGAGAGCATTGAAGTATGGACGGTCCTCCGCATTAAGGTTTGTTAAGATAGCAAAAGATAGTGTCTCATCGTCCACCTCCTGTGGTGGCGGCACCGGCGTTTCTCCAGTGTTGGATAGCCATCGGTCGACAGCAGATCGAACCTTCTTCGACTGGCGAAGATAGTGCTCTCTAAACTCCTCCGCAATATCCGGGTCCAGCTTAACAGGTGACGCAGGCCGAGGGGGGACGTCAGCGGAGACTTCAGCGGCCTTGGTTCCAATCTCGGCGAGATCGAACGGAGGCCATTGAGGTAGCTCAATGCGTCCACTCACCCACTCCAAGACATCACCCCAATTCAGGCCCTGGTGAATCTCGTGGGAGTTATCGCACATGATGCAAGTGCAGCCATGAGGGGGAAGGTCACGGGAGAAGACATTCTCGAGACGATCTAGGAGTCTTCGTGCAACAGATCGATGTCCTGTGGCAACGGCAATCGAGCCGTGCTTGTTGATAACAGTGTTGTACTGCTCGAGAAGGTTGAAGAAGGGAGCAAACAAGGTTTCAGCACCAGCCAGAGGGGGGTTTGATGGCCGTGTACCGTTTTGTCGAGGTAGGACGGATAGAAAGTTCTTGGGGGCAGGATAAGCAAGGCCGCCGTTTTGAAGCAAATAGTCAACTCGCGGGATATCCTGGATATCAAGAGCTGGTGGAGGCGGTGGAGGGGGAGGCGGTGCGACAGGGAAAGCGGATGCCGGCGTCGCCGTTTTCGAGTGTAAGCTCGAACCGATTTCTTGAACATCAATGACTGAGGGTGTCTCGGCCTTCGTGTCTGGATATACGGCAGGAAAAGGTCCCTGGGTGGGTGTCTTGGGGGATGAATCCTGAGCGCTTGAGGGCGAAGACTCGGCCTCGTCCAGCTCGGGCCTTTTCAGGCTTCGAGTAGACGGGGTCCGTTTAGCGGAGGGACGGGAGGAACTGGATGCTCTTGATTCCGAGCGAAGCTTGTCCCGAGAGCGGATAGCCGAGGATTTAATGTAGGTAGCCTGGCTTGAGGACACAGACCGGCGACTGACTCGGGAGCGCTCTTCATTGCGTGATGCTGAGCGAGAAAGATTGGATGTTCGTGACTTTGGCCGGTCCAGACCGCCCTCGTCCGCTTGAAGTTCCTCTGTAGGTGTCCGAATTACTGGGGTCTCGACTCTTGGCGTTTCAACCTTTGGCGTTTCCTCCTCTGGGATCACTTCTGGAGTGACGTCTGCTGGTGCTTCTTCCTTAGCTGGTTCCTCCCCCGGTGTCTCTTCCTTCACAACAGGCTCCTCAGGCTCCTCGGGCTTCTTGTCGGCATCGGGGTCTGTCTCGGGTGGACTGGGAGGCCTGTCTGCTTCCCCATCAGAGACGGACGGCTTGGGGGACTTGGGCTCTTCAGTAGCGGTAGGGTCGCCGCCAGCACCGGCGTCTGTTGGTTCAGGACTAGGGCTGGGGTAACGAGGGACAGCTAGAGAATCGCGACTAAGGATAGCTTCCTTGCTGTGAGCCTTGCTGAAGGACGGGTAGGGCATCGAGATGCGATCGGAGAGAATGGAGGTTGCAGCCGTCGACGTCCTGGCCATGTCCGAGCTGGCCAAGTCGCTGGTGGAGGCCGCCCGGTCACGGTGGTGGTGATGGTGGTCATCGCGGTCCCTGTCCCTGCGGTGACGGTGACGTCGGCTGGATGTGTGAGAGACGGTGTCGCTGCCTTCGCTGAGCTTGCTCTTAGAAGATCGCGATGTGCGGTGTCGGCGACGCTCACGTTCTCGGTCGCGGTCATGATCCCTATCCTTGTCTCGATCTCGGTCGCGTTCTTTCCGTTCTTTGCGTTCTCGGCGATCCTCGCGTTCGGACTTGGAGCGCCGGGGCTTTTCGCGGTGCGACCGCTCGTCGGGGACCTCGACGTCATGGTCCTTGGAGGACATGGTGGACCATGGAGGGGATGGGAGAGTCGTGTGAATTCGTTATTCGTAGTATATTAATCGCTGTGGTCGGTGACGTCTATGAATAGCAAGGGTTGTTCAAGAAAGCGGTCAAGAAAAAGAGGGAGCGCGTGAGTGTGTGTTGGTGATGCCTGGGGGGAGAATAAAAAGTTGAAAATGAGGTGAGGCTCAGGCTGCGAAAGAGAATTAGGTAAATTAGGCAGGTTCCGTAACAGCGAAGCAAATGGAAGTAGAGTTGGGTTAGTTGGGTGAGGGTGAGGGGATAGTTGCAGAAAGTGAGTCGCAAGCGCAGTGCCAGGCTCGGTTGGTTGGTTCCTGTTCCTTCCCTGCAAGCACAAGCAGCTGGAAGTCTCAGGTCAGGCTCAGGCACTAAGGCAGGAGACTCGAGACAGGAGAGAGAGACCTTGGTTCTTCCGTTGCCGCGCACTTACCTCTCAGGTAGCAAGGTAAGCAAAATGGCTTATCCTGGATTAGATTGATAATAGTCTCCAAGAGACCGGTTCGAGAGCTATTAGCTTCCCAACCAACAGGTAAAAAAAAAAAGAAGCTGGGCTAAAAGGGGACTGAGCACGGGCTTAGGCGGTCTTGGTGAAGTCAATGCAAGGACCTGACAGCTATAGAGGGCGGCTCCATTGACAGTGACGGATGTTATTACAGTCATGCAAAGCCGCTGTGATTGTGAAGATGATTGAAACAAGGCCAAAAGTTTGAGAATACAAGTTTGTGTCGTCATTAGCATGGCCACGCACGCGCAAGCTTTCTCATCATCTTCATTCACACAGCCTCCGCCCCAGACCCAAAAGCGCCTGCGGAGTTGTACAACGAAGCCACCCACCAACTGGAAGATTTACAGGGGACCCTCCCGGCACCCGCTGCATAAAAGACCCGTGGACCCTCTAGAGACTGGGTTCGGTGGTCACTGTCGGGTGATGGAGGGCGCAAGATCGTGGACCGCTCCGTGCCCAATCGACCAACCACCCAGGCCTCTTAACCGCCAGAGGGGCATGACGTGCCGGGATCGAGTATGAGAAGCAGCTGAATCAATGTCTCAGGTATCGAGAACGTATCTAGGTATAATTCATAGCTCGATATCGATATCGCCCTTCGCTATACAAATGCAATCTAGAGCGACTCAACGCGCATGATAGAACATCTCGCCTCTCGAGCTGCCACGCATCTCCAGTCTCCATCTCTGACCCTCCCCCATAGCCTCACTTGTTAAATCATCAGCGGTTGGCGGTGCTGCCCAATCCTCCACTGCTCAAAGGGTCCAACGTTGATTAAGCGCGCATTCTCACATGAGCTCCTCCCACCATCACAGCCTAACCCGACCAACAACCATCCTTCAGCCATTCGTGATAGGTCGGTAATCACGTAGCCAAAAATATACCTTTTTAGCACTTGCATATTCTCGAATCTTCACTCTCACGGTTTCAGATCATGCGTCTCGCTTCATTCCCGTATCTGTCATAATCTATTCCCGAAGCTTCTCTTCGCTGTCTTGTCTAAGTGGTCCAACGATGCATCAACATACGCGCATCATTTTCTTGCCCATCGCCCTATGTTTCCTTCTCTTGCTCAAAATAACGCCATATCCGTGTGTCGCATGCGCTGTCTTGCAAATCTCGTAGAGCGTCTAGTGGCTGATCATCACCACGACGCCATGTCATTGCTGGCCTCCAACTCGAATCGGTATAGGTAGGCAGCTTGGGTATCTCCTCTTTGACTCATCCGGGGAGTCAATTCGTCAATCCATCCTTTACAGGCGGTCGAGTAGACCTCGGCTCTCGAGGAGTAGAACAATCTCGTGCACAATGGAGCGGACGTTCTGCTTCTCCAGGTCCACAACGAGGTCGGGCTTGGAAGGAGCCTCATATGGGTCGTCAACGCCGGTGAAGTTCTTAATCTCACCCTTGCGAGCGGCCGCATAGACACCTCGGCGGTCAGTCTTCTCGCAGTACTCGAGAGGAGTGGCTACATGCACCAGGAAGAAGGGGCCAGACTTCTCAACGAGCTCGCGGGCGGCGTTACGGGCCTCCTCGAAGGGAGCAATGGGGGCAGCGATGACAGCGGCACCGGCCTTGGTCAACTCGGAGGCGACGAAAGCAATGCGCTGGATGTTGAGGTCACGGTCTTTGCGGGTGAAGCCGAGCTCGGGGGAGAGCTCGTGTCGCACGTTCTCGCCGAGAAGCATGGAGACGGAACGGCCACCACCCTGGTTGAGAGTGACCTGCAGGGCACGGGCGATCTGGTCCTTGCCGCTGTTCTGGTAGCCAGTCATGAAGACGGTGAAACCCTTCTGGGCAGGGAGGGGGTTCTGCTCACGGAGAACCTTGACG
Source organism: Fusarium setosum (assembly GCA_013623625.1). Lineage (NCBI taxonomy): Eukaryota > Fungi > Ascomycota > Sordariomycetes > Hypocreales > Nectriaceae > Fusarium > Fusarium setosum. Next base: position 19,358 of record JABFFE010000249.1, on the reverse strand, counting down.
ACTTCGGGGTAGGAGAACCAGGCGGGGATCTCCTTGCCGGTTCGGAGACGGTGTCGCAGCTCAGTACCAGAGATGTTGGTGGTGCGGGTGCCCTCAGCGATCTCGTTGGCGGGGAGGTACTCATCAGTGTCGGGGAGGTAGATCATCTCCTGGAACTCGACCATCTTGATGCCAAGCTCCTCCTGGTGCTCCTGGACGAGGTGCTGAGCATCATAAGGGCCATAGTGGTCCTTGCCCTGCTTGTTCTTGCCGGGACCGGCGTGGTCACGGCCAACGATGAAGTGGGTAGCACCGTGGTTCTTGCGGATGATGGCGTGCCAGAGAGCCTCACGGGGACCACCCATGCGCATGGCAAGGGGCAGCAGGGCCAGGGCGGCCATGCCGTTGGGGTACCGAGGCAGAAGAGCCTTGTAGACACGGACACGGGTGAAGTGGTCAATGTCACCGGGCTTGGTGAGACCGACGACGGGCTGGATGAGGACATTGGCCTGCTGAGATCGGGCGGCGCGGACCGTCAACTCACGGTGAGCACGGTGCATGGGGTTTCGGGTCTGGAAAGCGACGACCTTTTGCCAGCCGAGCTTATTGAAGTGAGCGCGGAGCTCAGAGGGAGTGACTGTATCGCCGGTTAGTATCGTCTGTTTGGGTCGCTCTCGCTTGAAAGGCATGTTGTCGCTTACATCGGAGGTCGAGGAAGTCGTAGTGCTCCAGGCGGTTAACGGCCTCGAGCTTACCGCCGACGTAGAACTCCTTGGCGGTAGAGAAGAGGTACTTGATGCCGGGGTGAGTATCATCGTCGCTGCCAAAGACCTTCTTGGCCTCGTTGACCCTGTCGATCGCTGTGTAAGCAACCTTGAGTGTGTATGGTATGAGCCGTTGAGATCACCTACTTGTCAGGTCGGTAGATATCCTCAACTGTCAAGATGGCAAGGTTTCGGTCGTCACGGAGATCGCGGAGGGTGATACGAGCGCCAGGCTTGATGCTGAGCTGGTCAATGGTGGCCTGGTCAACATCGAGGTTGATGGGCATGGAGAAGAGGGCGCCATCAGCAAGGCGGTTGTTCTCGACGACACTGGAAAGCTCAATTAGTATGGGTCGCGAGCTAAGGCAAATCGAATTTGCGATCAACGTACCCATTGTAGTCCTTCTCATTGAGGAAACCTGTTGAATTGCATGTCAATTGCTATTTCTCATCTCTGGTCACAAAAGTCAAGGGTCGGAGATGCGGGGGCGGGGCATTGCCGTCCGTCCATGCCCGTGCGCGCCATGATCACGGCGGGGGGGAAGATCAAAGGATCGAGCAGCGCATACCTTCAATGGGGGAGAAGCCACCGTTGAGGATTAGCTCGAGATCGCAAAGGTGTCGCTCGGAGAGGGTGAGAGCAGGAAGCTTCTCGGACTCGGCCTGGAGCTCGGCCTGACGAGGCAGATCGCGGGCGAAGAGGTCCTTGAGGACACCGCCGTGAGGAGCGTTGGCCATTGTGATGTGAGAGAGGCGGAGGCGAGAAGGAGAGGAGCAATTGAAGCTTCAAGAACCGAGTTGAGGATCACGACTCGAGAGGAAAGCAGTCTCTGGCTTTAAAGGGCAAGAGAGCCAGGGGCAGAGCACGCAATCGTGGGGGAAGACGACTGCACGAGGTGTTACTTGGGGATCTAGAGGACGGCGGAGGAGTGGAAGGACCAGACAAGACAGGACAGGACAGACGAGGACAACAAAGAATGAAAGCCGTCAGCAGAGGGGAAGGGACTCGTTGATTTTAAATCATCTACGGATACAACCAAAAGGTCAGGTACCTGCCTCGCTCGATCCATCTTCTTACGTCCACCCTGCCATGGATGCTTAGGTTCCCCGTCCCTGGCTCAAACATGACTTGCTGGGGGCTGACATGGAGGGGTGTACGGCAGGTGGGAAATCGAGTAAAAAAATTGCGTGGCCATTGACGGACGGACGAAATCGGCGACTGCGTGCAATGTCGTCTGCTGGACGGGCCGCAAAACCATCGAGTTCGCCCATCCTCACCGTCAGAAAGAGGAAAAAATAATGGGGTTGTGGTTTTAGCTCTCGATGACGTGCTCGGGACTTGAGGCTTATACCTGCCGCCGACGGCCCTAGAGGCCAATCACGTCGTGGAAAGACGGGCAAGGCGGCGCTAGGTCCTCGGAGCATCGCTCTCGGGCGGCGTTATAGGCGACCTTTGCGCTTTGGACATCATGATGGGCATGTGGATGGATGAGATTTTTCTTTGAGGCCCTTGATGAACCGTGGTAGCCTCGACTTGAATGGTTCGCAAAAGGAGTGAAGAGGTTTGCGTGGCTCGTGTACGTCTCTCAAGGTACAGACGGGACCCTGCACTCAAAAACACCAACGTCGTGATGTGGGATGGTGAGCCTCGTCTCCCCTGAGAATCATGCCTCATGCGGCCGGGTTCCTGGCGCTGTGGCGACAACAAGGAAACTCTTCTCTTCTAGCAGTGCAGCAAGGGCCCTTTTTAGCCCCGCATCCATCCCACGGTCGATGAAGAAGCGAACGAGACATTCCACGGACATGTTCCATGTGGCACGACCATCCACACGCAACCCACGCCGGCGCATCCACATCCACACCCACCAGGGCCACCACCAGCTTGAGAGCGAGTCTCCGGGCACGCAATAATCTAGACCCTCGGCTTCCGCTGCGACATGCTGTGTTCCCGACACGCCTCTTCTTGGCCTGATGACGACTTTCTCTTCGACTCCTTTGCAATCTCTCTTCTGTCTCGAGACAACAAATCGCTTCAGTTGCTGGAGGAGCCCGGCCCGGTCGTATTCCTCCGTAGCCTTGCATCTAATCTCAACGCCCTTGCTGGGGGTTCCGCCGACTAGGGCGGCAGTTCCCCGAGCAAAGTGCGGCTGTCGGGCGATCGCCCGGAAAGTGGTGGAAGAAAAATCCACGCTGCTCCATTTCCCCTCAGTCATGATGAGTGATGTTAGTAATCCTCGAACATTGATGCGACGCTCTTTGGGGAACCCCGGCCATGCGTAGTGACCGATAAAGAAAATGCCGCTGAATAATTGGAAACGCTGCATCGATGCTGACCTTTGCAGAATTGCAAGCTCAAGGCGCCTCCTCTCATACCCTGTGATGTATCTGGCCATCAATTGGCTCTTCACCGAGGTGAAGATGTCCCTGGTGAGTCCCCTGACCATCTGTTTCGCGGAACTTCGGATTGATTGAAGGATTATTTGGACCCTTGAACTGGACGCGCAATGTCATTCATTCTTGCTACGTATGCTCATATCCTGAAGCCACGCGTAGCATGATCAAAGCTTCGCCGTCTGTCTTGTACTGCGTAGTAAGTTCATAAGTAACAAGCACTGGACTCTTCGATCGGTGTCAGCAACTTGACCGTCCTGCCTCTCACCATGATCCGCTCATGCCCCGGGGCTATATGTCCTGCAACAAGCCGTGGGGGAGACAAGGTGTATGGTGGAGCACGGCTGTTGGATAAAATAATCCGGCAGAACAAAACGCATATCAAGGTGGCGGCCGGCGTGATGAAGTGGACGGCCAGCGCAGATGCGTCAGCTGCGAGCTGGTGACGGGAATGAACACTGCATTTCCATAGTTTCAATTTTATGTGATCATGGTTAAGGGAAATTGGTCGTGTGATGAGAATAGCTTGTCTCACGAGTTGAGTAGTGGGAGAGATCATCGCTCAACTCCCCGTAGCTTGACGCCTGAGACAGTGACATTTGGTCAGCACCTTCATGATGGGTGGAAGTCCGCGGGATGGAGGTGCTGGTCGCGAGCGGAGTGGTCAGTCAGCATGCAACGCATCATCTGGTGGAATTTAGTCGCCATCGATTGCCAAGGCCCGGTCCTACGATCCGGTCCCGTCGGTGCATCCACAACCGACCATGAGCGAAAATAAGGTGGATGAGAAGTCTTTTGAACGTGGAATTGCCTGCCGATGGCCCGAAGTCTCGTAGCTTATCACTGACTGTGATGGAGCACTAGCAGTCGTGCGCCCGTGGCCCGTGAAGTAGGGTGCATTGTCATCAACCCCGGATCTCTTGTTACCAACCAAGCTGTGTGGTGTAGAAGACCAAAGCCTCCAGCCCAAACACCGGATCATAAGACGATCCCCTCTGAAGCGACATTGCTTGCTTGTGATCTCGATACCCATACTTGATGGCCCGAACCAGCCGTCGATGCCCAACGGTTGTAGGTACTTGCTGTATCGCAAGACGGAGTCTTTGTGCCCATGAAGGCCGAATTAGCTGTCAGGACAGGCCATACTGGCTAGCAACTCTAAGGAATCAGCATAGATTGACCTAGTGGGAAGATTAAGAAGCCTCTGTGATGAAATGTAAAAGTCCAGCCACATCTCGTATCCTCCCGCGCGATAGCACCACGATGCGGGAGCTCCGGAGATGGCTGGTGACAAATTAGCCAACGATGTGCCAGGATGAAGAAAAACCGCCCAAAAAGAGCCGGTAAATGGTTGGAATCACAACGTTGCATTGACCGTTCTGAGATCATCTCGGCGTTTCTTATTCCCTATCTCCAATCGGGAGCAAATCTAAGCCGCATTTGCTGCACGAAGGTTGAGAGGTTGGCACAATAGAGACCATCGTTGAAAGCTCGACACGTGGAGACAGAGTCTGGGTGAAATCCCCGCCTCCCGTTTAAAGCATGACGCGCCGCTGGCCAATCGTTGCTAGCCACTTCAGGATTTCAAGACTTTCGCTCGAGAGGAAAAGCGGTGGGAGGTAGCAATTTTTGAGGGATTGGCCAGAAAGCCTCCAACAGTAAGCGTCTGAATCATGTGGTGCTCATGCGCTTTTGAAGCAATGGACGCTTGAAACGGCATTAGGATGCCATGAGGAATGGTAGCAACTCATCGACTGCTCAAAGAAGTCAAATGAAGGGATTCGTAGAGACATGTCTTGAGCAGGCACTTGAAAGCAGTAGGGTTTCTGCTGGTTTCAATTAAGAGCGTGTGGGCCCGGGTGAAAATGTCCCGAAGGGGCTTTCGTCGGTGGCGACAAGTTTGCAAAGGGAAGGTGCAATGGCACCACGGGCCCCGGCACTGGCTCTTTGCGAAAGCGCCGACCACCTTGATTGCCTCAGGAATGGTTGGAAAGTAGAGTCTGGTTCTTGGCTTCTATTTCCTTCTTATCAACACTAGCCTTCTTTACTTGTTGGCTTCACCCATTTCTTTTGTCTTTGCTCAATTGTCTTGCTCTTTTCCACGTGAAATCGAGCATCTTGTCAGAGCCCATCCCCTAGGTCCCCTGCAGATGCCAACCCATCAACCTTAAATCGCAAGGCGCCGATCTCTGGTGGCTCTGTCCGGCCGCTGCGCCACAGCCTTGGTCTCCTGGGGTTACACCTGGTACCTACGCCGAACGACACGAGATTCTGCATCAGCAGCGAGAGTACCAAGTCTTGAAACTCATCCACAAATTGCTTTCTTCATCCTACCTTTCCCCTACCGATCGATTCACGCCAGAAAACCGACCAGCTGTACTTGCGCTCTCCTCTGACGCTCTCTCACCGGAATTACCGTTCGCGACCTCGAGGTCCTGTCCACGACTTCTTCCCCGAGACACGGAAGCGCTGAAACTTCGTGCCCCGATCTTCATGTCCGGATCGACTGCTTACCGAGAAGCTGAGTCTGCAACGCGATTCCCTCCCATCACCCGCCGTTCGAGATAAGATCCTTTCGAAAGAGCGAGCCTCGTGTCGCACGGAATCCGGCCTGGGCGGGATTGCCCGTTATCCCGCTTCATCCGGCCTCCTTACCAACATTTGTTTTCGAGATGTTGACGACTCAACAGCCCTTGAGGGCCCTGATTTTTCTCCTTTCCGCCATCAGTCTTGTACCAACAGTCTGCGCTCGAGACAAAATCTTCATCAATGGAACCGATGCTGATGGTGTTGTTCGCGACCACCTCGACGTTAGCCGAACGCCGGCGCTCTACACTGGCGACTTTGACGATTGCTTGAGCGATGGAAGCTTGTTCAACGTTACTCGTTTCGATGCCGCATATTATGCCGACAATCTTACGGTATCATTCCATTTATACGGAAGCTCCAACATCCGCCGTGAAAACATCATGAGTATGTTAACCAACTTGTTCCAAACCAGCGCTGTCTAATCAGATTCTAGTGCACCTTTCTATCGAAGTCTATGGCGAGGACCGATATAATAAGACCTACAACCCGTGCAAGTACAACATTACGAGTCTTTGTCCCCTCAACGCCGGCGTTCCCATTCAGGCGTACGCAGCTACCTCGATTTCGGCCGACGATGTTGCTGGTATTCCGTCCATTGCATTGGACATCCCAGATTTGGAGGGATTTGCTCGCTTGCGGCTCTTTGCCAACTCGACGCAGACCGAGATCGGATGCTTTCAGGCCGTCATGAGCAACGGTCAGACCTTCTCCCAGCCGAAGACTGTGGGATCAATTTTGGGGGTCTTCGTCTTCTTCGCGGTCCTGGCTTCGTTTGCGACGGCCATCTACGGCCTGCAGGTCCCGCACATGAGGATGCACTACGCCCATTCTTTCTCAATCCTGGTCATATTCGAAACATTTCAATCCATCTTCTTCTCGGGCGCGCTCTCTGTCGACTGGCCGAGCGTGCTCCCTGCTTGGTGGAGCAACTTTGCCTGGACTGCTGGCATGTTTGCAAGCGATAGCATGATCCACGCCATCAGCCCCTTTGCCGGCGTGTCTGGAAACGCCAGTCAAGTTGGGTCTGCTGGATCGGTTCCTATTAACAATGGTGGTGGACTCAGCCAGCAGATTTATGGCAGATCACTCAAGAGCCGGACTATATTGCAGACGGACCATGTCCTCCACTCCTTCGCACGGCGAAACGATTTCAACGCGAGTGACCCATATGATTATACTTGGGCGGGTAAGCCTCGCGACCCCGGAATGCCACTTCCAGGGTACTACAGCGACTTCGCAGGCACGTTATCACGCGTCAATGTCCCCCTGTACGACGCTTTCATCGTCGGTCTGATCTGGCTTCTGGTCGTCCTGGGAAGTGTTGTTCTGTTTGTGGTGGTCTCCAAGCTCATTCTCGACTTGTGTTCCAAGTTGAGATGGATCAAGACAGACGGGTTTGATTTCTTCCGTTCTCATTGGCTTGGATACTTGGCCGTTGGCTTGCTCCGGACACTCTTCATCGCCTTCTTCGCTATGATGACGCTGGCCTTGTACCAATTCACCCTGGACGCCCCGGCAGGCCCTATAGCCATCGCTGCCATCGTCTTCGTCATGTTTCTTGGATTCGCTGGCCTCGCAGCGTATGCCTGTGCAGTTCGACTACGCGAGGGCAAGTACGAGGTAGTTTCGGACTCGATTCGCTTCGAGCAAGGGAAGCTATTCAAGAAAATCCCCTTCGTCGCAGCGACGCTCGAGAGCTCTATTGGAGAAGAAGAACAGGCGAATAAGCCTCGGCTCTTTGGCAGCATGTCAGTCCGACGCATCAAGTTCACCGACAATGACCCCAACCGACCGAAACCACATCAAGACGCGGCCTATATAAAACGTTTTGGATGGCTCTCTGGACGGTATCGACGCACTCGATGGTGGTTCTTTGCAGCCTATCTTTCCTACCAATTCATCCGAGCATGCTTCCTCGGCGGCGGCCGAGGAAACGCCCTGGCTCAGGTGTATGGACTCTTTGTATTCGAGGTTCTTGCTCTGGTGGCCATCATCAAGCTGAAGCCTTTTGAGGGAGCTCGCAACACAACGGTGTCAGTTTGGCTTCTGTCGATATCGAAAATTGTCACCACGGGCCTGTCAATTGCTCTTCTGCCTTCTTTCAACCTCAGCCGCATCGTTGCGACCGTCTTGGGCATCATCATCCTTGTGGTCCAAGCCTTCCTTGCTGTTGTGGTCTTGATCCTGATAGTGTTGAGCATGATTTCGACGTGGATGTCGTTGTCACGCAATCGCGAAGAGTTTCCGGAGAAGCTTGACCCGATACGAATCCGATATTTTGAGCATATGGAAGCTCGAGCAGGAGATTTACCTCACGGACCAAAGGAAGGCAAGCAGCCACCACAACCGCCTAGGTCAACTTTTAAAGTCAGCAGCGTGCGACGAGCTGAGGAAAGCAACGCATTCCCAATGCTCGAAGGGCCAGGAGCTGACATTCCGGCGCATCCAGCGCATCCTCTCAACCGACGTAGCCGGGCAAATAGTGCCAGCTCTCGTTACTCGGTCAGCAGCCTCCCTCGGTCAGGACGTACTCACCGTGCCTCATGGAGTTCCAAAGACTTTGCAGAGTGGGATGCTGAAATGAACCGAGGAGACACAGCCCGGGTCAGTCGGATGCGAAGCAGCTCGTTGCGTGTGCAGGCGGCAAAGTACGCAGCTGGTCGACCACCGATGACACCAACGCGGGAGTCGGCAGAGTTCCCTCGGTTGAGTATTAACACTATGAGACCGGAGGACAAGGAGGCGATTGCTGAAGGCAAGATCGAGGAGAGTGATGATACACCACGAAGGAGGAAGAGAACGGTGAGCTGGGCTGATCAGGCGACGATACTGGGGTCTGAGTCGGCAGACAGCAACACCAAAAAGGATGACGCGATTCGAGAAAGCGAAGAAGCAAAGAAGAGCCAAGACGAGGAGGCGAGGGCAAGTCCCGAGCAATGATGGGTTGCTCGTTCGTTCAGCAAACATGGGTGTTTCCCTTTGTCGGCATGGCATTCAGTTGCACAAGATTTGGAATTTCGATTACGACGTGGGCGTTTCCCAATTTACTATGAAGCAAGCATGGATTGGCGGGTTTGAAAAGTAAGCACTTTTGTAAATACCGAGCATATTCCTGCCTCCCTGCCGGGTCAGGCGAGGAGGTTTGTTGTATTTTCATTTCAGACAGGTAGGTATATTGAGACGCGACATGACACTAGGAATATAGAGAACCTGGCCTAAATGGATGACCGGGAAGTTTGATGTTTTGGAAAGTTGGAGATTGATATATACAGGAGGCATATAGATTTTATTAAATCATTTCGACGATGATATTGACGGTTGTATTGACGACAACCACGACGACGACGACGACGGCCAGAGCCTTGGGAGCCTGGTCAACAGCATCTTCTCTCACTTGTTTTCGCGTCAACCCCTCCCCTGTCATACTTTGCGAGTTGACTGTCTAGTGAGCGTGACGGTTCTGTTTGCGCATGCATGGGGGCTGCAGCCTCGTCTTGAAGGGGATTTGGCCAGAGTTTTGAGGCGTATGAGCTGGCCGATCAGGCGCCGGGGCTGGGGTGATGCATCACTTTATGATTGCCCCCGTTGCATAATTCTTCGGCTTGGCGCTTACGCCGGGGATCTAGAGCTCTGGCCCGCGCAGGAGTTGTTTGCAAGCAGCCGTGTCTGATTGTGTGTCTGTCTGTCTATGTGTTGCCACCCCCATCAACATGATGGTTGTGTGTGTGTTGTACAGCAGAGATGGGGGCGAGTTGGCAGAAAGATGTGTTGCACTCTGTCAGGTTTTCCTGTGTATCTAGGTCTCGGTTTCCCCTCACTGTGTCATTCTCAAAGGCTACTTGCAGCTCTCGCCCGCGCCGATCAGCAAGCATCCATGCAACAGCAACAGCAACAGCAGCAGCATCAGCATCAGCACCAGGCTGGGGGGAGCAAACAACTCTGCACCTGGGTTACGGCGCGCGGCACGCAGGAGGTTGTAATTTTTTTTTTGCTCTTCGGCGGTATCAGAGACTAGGCCTGCGAGAAGCCGTCCGCTGCATATCCCAGAAGCCGTGTTTTTCACCGAGTTGGTCACCATGGACACAAACGCGGCTGGAGTGAGTGTTTCAACCCGCGTGGCTGCGCGTAGAATGACCCAGGAGCCGGGGTGGGTAAAAATCGATAGGCTAATGCAATGCATGGCGCGAGAGCTGTGGTTTGTTTTGTTCGTTTGGAACGGGGGTGGGAGATGATGGACACTTGCGTTATCACCTCCTCATCCAAGACTTGCTTGCTCGCTCTCTCTCTCGGCGTTTGGCGGCTTATGCTGCGGGCATCATCATAACTCAAAGGCTCGAAAGCAAGCAAGCAAGCAAACTCTACACGGACAGCGTTTCCTCCTCCCCCTCTTTCAGGCTGCTTCGCGTTGATGAACACATTCGCACAGTAACCTGTGTTGCACAGCTTTGCTCATCGATCGGAAGAAGCATAAAAAGGCATCCACCTCCGTCCACCCTCTCTCCTTCTCGGCGCAGTGTCACGAAACCACAAAGTTCTCCTCTTCTGCTGTCTCAAGCACCGCATCGCTTCCCAGCCGCCTCGGAAAATACCCCCTTTCTTTGTTGCACAGTACACTCACACACGCACACGCACTCACACACGTGTTCCGATACCATGGAGCAGGAAGCCTGGTACGCCATCTTCCGCTTCGACGACGAGATCAAGGAACTGCAGGCGGAGGCTGTCATCGAGGTTCTTACTCTGACCCCCGGCGAGAAGCAGGCCAGGCTGGGGTCTTATGGTCTGAGCCCGCCTTGCCGGGCGCTCAGCAATGCCGTTGTGAAAGGCATGGTATGTGTCTCACCCCCTCTTGTTGTTCATGCTGTGTGTGTTGGGGGGGTATGGAGTCCAGCTGACAGATATTTTTGCAACTTACAGAGCAGCCTCCTGGAGAACTGGGCAACCAGCTACCGTCTCGTCATCAAGGACCTCGACAAGCCGAACCTCCGGCCCGAGGCCTTTCGATTGCACAAGGGCTGCGCGGTCTGGCCGACGCAGGGCCACACGGCGTTGCTCATGCCGCTGAGCAATGGAAAGGCCAAGGTTGAGCTAGTTCCCCGGGGGACCAACGAGCCCATCCCGATGGTTTGGGACCCGGGCATGGTGATTCACCTGCACGACATGGGGCTGCGGCTGAAGGCGGAGGGGAGTGTGAGATTCATCTACATTTTGTTCCGGACGGCGCCGTATGAGGAACCTCAGGAGCCTCAAGCGTATCAAGGCTACGCTGGGAACCAAGGGTATCAGCAGTACCAAGGGAATCAAGGGAACCAAGGGTATCGGCAGTACCAAGGGAATCAAGGGAACCAAGGATATCTGGAGTACCAAGGGAATCAAGGGAACCAAGGATATCAAGGGTATCAGGGGCAACAGGGGCAACAGGGGCAGCAGGGGCAGCAGGGGAATCAGGGATATCAAGGGTATCAGGGTTATCAGGAGCATCAAGGGCAGCAGGGGAATCAGGGATATCAAGGGTATCGGGGTTATCAGGAGCATCAAGGGCATCAAGGGCATCAAGGGTCTCAAGGACATCAAGAGTATCAAGGGTCTCAAGGGTCTCAGGAGTATCGAGGGTCTCAAGGG
>JABFFE010000248.1:0-71562 GCA_013623625.1 Fusarium setosum | reverse complement strand
GCTAGAAGGTTTATTAAGATAAGGTTATTATATTATATAATATTAGGCTGATAAAATACCTATATTATATAGATACTATATTCTTTTGCTGATATGTTTCCTCTGATCCCTCTGAGGGTGGTGGAGTTATAATACTAATGTTAGAGGATCGACTGGATGCTTTTATACCATAATAGATCGCAATAACCTAGAAGAAATAGAATTATAACTTGAATGTTAATTACTACATGGGAGTCGTTATTGCATAGTTTTGCCGTTCCTGGCTCTATATTGCGCGGTGAATTAGAGACTCATCTGAATGAAGCTCCCCTCAGCTCTTAACAACGTCTGTCAGCGTTGTATCCAGCTCGATTCATGGGTTATCTTGAAAACCTTACCTGGTTTAAATCAAGATGCAATCCATACCGATGTCATTGGTGTTTCTTTGAACTGTGGCGACCACAGAGTCGGGCTGGGCGAAAGGATGATCGACGGTAGAACCAAGAGGGAAGGCTGGCTCAGTCAAGGAACCTTGTGCGCATCATGACTACCGGAAAACGCAATAAACAAAAATCTATATCGAGAGCCACAGGATACCAACGGGCTCATAGGGATCAGTTGAGTGTCAGTCTGTAATATCACATTAGGGGCTCGAGGGATATCGTATGACTTCTGTAAAACGCGAGGCAGGTAATCTACAGCACTAATATAGCCACATAGCAATGGATCTATTAGGCAGTCAACATGAGCTTCTATAAGGGAATGGAAAGCACTGAGCTTGCAAGTTAAGAGTTTAGAAGAATCATGGTACAGTGAGAACTCCCTAGATGATGGAAAGCTACAACCCACGCCAAGCCATGGCTGTAATTTGTTTACCAAGCAGTAATTCGGTAACTAGCTATCATGACAAAGGCGGTCTCCCAAGTAATCCCCGCGCTAAACCCAGGACTATCTGCTCATCTTGCCACAATGGACTAGGATTATCTTTGCAACTATCGATCTCTCCCAGAGCATCTAGTACGTATTTTCGCTCAGCAGGGTCTCCAGCCTCAAATGAAAGAAGAAGAGAACCAGTGTAGCCAGCCACAAGGAGGGGTTTTCTCGTTAAACCGTAGGGGACGCAGCACCAGATCACGCGACTCCATTCCAAGCAATTTAATTCTAGGACCGGGTCGTAGTCGTTGGTCATTTCGTGTATATACTGACGTAGCCGCAGGACCATGATTCTGATCATGGCATATAGACTCAAGAAACTTGACGTATAGAAATGGTCCTGTTTGAAGTGATAACTGATGCCTATAGGTGATTGTGGATCAGCCAACTCGGAAACGCGACCGTCAGAGAACAAGCCACAAAATGTCTCGTTCGCCTCACTATTGAGGCTTTCATCAATGTGCCCAAGTTTCTGCTGTATATCCCACGCCACTGTTGCGTGGGATTCTTGACTGCCACTGGCCAGGCTCCGTGCGATGGCGCGAGTGTCCTGAATTATGCCAGGGAGCTGAATAAAGCTCAGCCAAAGCCTGTATATCTCAGTTACAATAGGTGACGCAAGTTTTCCTATCTTAACAAAGTGTTCCAGCGCTGTGGTCCACTCTGGTTCTGTATAGAAAGGACCCATCTCCTGGTTTATGATCCAGCCAAGCTGTGTTATTGTTAGCATATTTTTATCAATGCTGATAGGGGTTTGTACAGAAAACCCTAGCGATTGGAAAGCAATGTTAATACGAGCCTCATCATCTAACTTTGGGGGTCCGCCACACTTCAGTAACCAATAGACACCTTGAGCATGGGAGAGATAGGCAGCAGGTCTGCCTGCTCCGAAGCATAATTGCGCTGAACGTGAGTCTCCCTAGAAACGTTGCCCACGTAGATGGGGCTATGCATGCCGCGAAGACATACCTCAACTTTGGTTAGGACAAATGAGGCCGCCAATGTCGAAACTGTTGAGTGATGCTCAGGATCATTAAGCATGTGGCGGAGGCTATTTATGGCTTTGTTGTACGCGCAAAGATCCATGGCATCTTTTTGGGCGTGTCCTTGGCGTAGTTTTGTCCATGCCGACAGATACAGATAGACAGCATGGGACAAGGCAATATTAGCCGTGGCGAGAAGTTGTGGAAGCTCAGGTAAGTTGATCATGGCAGCGTTTATGTCGTGACCTGTATCCGAGCTGGAGGTGATAGACGAAACAAGCTGGCGGGAAAGTCTGTCGGTGGGGGTGCTGGGTGGCGGAATCAAGCTGGTATCTGACTCGCCAGTTTGAGGGAGCAATCTGAGCTTGGAGTAGGCTGCGCCATCACCAACTGTGCGGTATTTGACGCGAACAAGTTCCTCTAAATGTGAGTGCCGATCCAGAGTGAGGCTTGCCCCCTCATCCGGAGCATCGATATCGGTCCGATGGCTACCGTTGACGACAAACTTTACGGTGCTTGCAGGGCCGGAGCACGACTTTCCTGTCGCGCGGCAGTAGCCACATGTCGGCCACGCCTCATCGCACTGTATTTGTTAATTGCTTGGGTCGATGATGGTGTACATCGGGTGCAGGGGTGTTACTTTGATCTTGCGAGCCTTGCAGGCCTGGCAGCGGTTACTTTTCGGGATTCCAACCATGCTGTTGAAAGTTTGGCATGCCCCAAGAAGGCAACTTGAAGCTGGACAGGTCCGGTAACTTAATAATGTTGTTTCAAGGCAGATTCACCAGGTAGGTACGCAGAGTATGCCTTGGTCTGCAATGCATGCCAGGTGACATGGGTAAGTGATCGGCGAGAGTAAGCCACCAATATTACACTGGGACGTCATCTTTTGTGGGACGCATTATCTGGCCAAATGGAGTAATAAAGTCGGATAATGTTCATGTCGTAGGTGCGCAAAAAAAGCCAGCGTATGCCGACTCATAGTAGGGTTCCCTTGCAGAGCGGAGTGACCTTCGCGCGACAGGTCATATAATCATCATCATCTGGGTCAGGGTTTTATTTCAGCCGAAGGCTTCAATAGCTAATCTGACGTGGACCATTATGCTTAAACTTAGCAAGGAGGTTGACCAGTCACTTCGTGCATTATCCTCACTAATATCTCTGTCGTAATTGAGGTGATACTATATTGGGTCGCCGTTGTCGCTCCAGTGTAAGACAGCAGTGAGAAAAGTGATATAGATGTATTGACAGGGTAGTCTGGTCGTCTAAGGATGTCCAGTGGAAAGTTTGGAAAGTAGGGGCTATGGTGATGTCGATGGTGAGGCGTTGGAAAAAGCAGCAAGAGTGAGCAGATTCTAAAAATGGGAACGGCCACCCCTGGCGCCTAACAATTTCTCGTTGCATGGGGGACCCAACTTGGGATAGACCCGGCCAATAGACATGATTGGGGAAACCTAGGGCAGAAAGCCTGATCATGTGACTATCATCGAATTCGTTGCCCCTCTAGGGTAATCAGTAGGTGGGCCGCAAACTGGCTTTGATCCAATGTGCATAATAACAATACAGCGAGGTAGTTTGTAAGAAGAAATAGCCATAGATTGTGTTTGCTTTGTATGCTGTTAATGTATTGAAGGCAACTGAGGAATAGTGATTGCATGAGTGTCCTTCATGTCCACCGCTAAGCAAAGGATTGGTGAGAGGCAAGAACAGCCTGAAAACTCGTTGGCCAGGGCCAGATACGCGAGCATTAAACAATAATGTCGATGCTTCGGACGCAGCAGTCAGAATCTTGGTACCTTATAGGAGGGAACTCTAAGAATTAAAACTTGTCAATCCAAAAGCCCAGTATGTTTCAGCCATGTATCAAAGTCGTCATTTTTAAGTTAAAATCGCCATGGAAATTGCAGTTAGGACCTGGGTCAATGATGTCATGGAATCCCTGGATGTTGCGATATGTGTACTAACAAATACATGTTCTGCCACTAAGGGCGGGGAGAAAAGAACTTGAACTTGGATTATTTCCTTCGCTTTATCTGAGGTTCACTTTTAGCTGTAATCGGGAATAGACAGTGTCATATCGACCATGGGCTTTCGCAAAGCATTTTCTGGGCTCGCGCTGCTGAGCGGGGCTGCTTACACCTTGCTTTCATTGGCTACCATGACGCAGCCCCTCATTGGGTCCTCGGGTGTTGATCAGGCCGAGATTCCCTCGTTTGGGTTGGGAACTTGGCTGGCGGAGAAGGGCAAGGTGAGCGTCATGTCTTTTATTCGACTCTTTCCTGGCATTTCTCGCCAATGGGATGACACGGACTGACCGAGAGCTATTCAAATCAGGTATCGCATGCCGTAGAGTATGCTCTGAGGTCAGGATACCGCCATATCGATGCCGCCGCAGTTTACCACAACGAACGGGAAGTTGGCCAGGGCATTGCAGCCTCTGGTGTCTCTCGGGCCGATATTTGGGTAACCAGCAAGCTCTGGAACACCGACCACCGCCCCGAGCTGGTGCGCAAGGCCATTGAGAGGACCATTGCCGATCTCGGCGTTGGCTACCTCGACCTGTACTTGATCCACTGGCCCGTGGCATTTGTCCCTGGTGGAACAGAGCTGGACAACGACACCTCGATTGAGGATACTTGGCTTGCATTGGAAGACCTGGTCCACGCCAACTTGACCCGCCACATTGGCCTGTCCAACTTTGCGCCCGACGATGTTAACAAGATACTCGAGATCGCATCTATCCGCCCGTACGCTCACGAATTCGAGACGCACCCGTACCTACAACAACAGGCCTTTGTCGATTTCCATGCTGAACAAGACATCAAGGTCATCGCCTACTCCCCGCTGGCCAACACGAATCCCACCTATGATCCCAATGTCCCCAGCATCTTGGTCGACCCCTTCTGGATTAGACTCGCCGAGAGCAAGAATGCCACTGTCGCGCAGACGGTGCTTGCATGGGGGCAGCAGAGGGGCACGATTGTTATACCAAAGAGCACCCACGACAAGTATATCAAGGAAAACCTTGCATCACAGGATATCAGGTTTACCAAGCATGAGTTGGCCGAAGTAGCGAAGCAAGACAAGAAGATTCGGCTCAATAACCCAGGAAAGAAATGGGGTGTAGAGCTATTCAAGGGACTAGACAATCCCATCAAGGAAGGACTGCAAAACGAAGAGCTATAGATCGCAGCCGCTCTATACTTTTCTAGTCAAGAGATCGATCATGGGCGTTAGAGTCCAAGTCGATTTTTGCACTGGATATTTCTTGGGGCCTTTGTTAATACTTGGGTAGAGAAGGAAACCCTTAGGTGTCTTTATCACCACTTCTTGACTTGTATCTCGAGGATATTCCCTGGGATGAAATAACCTGCAATCTCGTCAGCTCATCTTTCTCTTCTAAAAGTTGGCCTATCCGAAGTAAACTCCTATTCGAGTATAGAATGCCGGCACCTAATGGCGGAATAGCATCAATAAGCTCAATTATCCTAAACTATCTGTATCTCAGCAGATAGCGAGACTGAACAAAAACACGCAGCCGGCAAGTTAGAATATCGCACTATAATCAGACCTCCACTTGTATGTTTGCACTGTGGTTTCAAGCGAAATATCCAACTACAGCCTGAAACTATAATGCGACTAGAACCAGTTCTCATGGTCTCCGTTGTGAGATACGAAAGCACCGCTGAGGGTCGCGTCCAATTTCTCAATGACCGACAGTTGCTTCCTGACAGATTCATCTACCTCGATCATCCCGGTAACGCGGGGGTCGATCTTTTTGAAGGACTGAAGAATAAGTTGGAAAGCCTCCGGTGAGCTTGACACTTCACGCGCTGCAAAATGGGGTTTCGTGTTAGTAGACTTTGGATACAATGCCTCTCCCCAGGGTGAGTACGTACCCTTGTCAGTTGCTACCCAGCCAGGACTCATAGACAAGGTCTTGATGCCTTCGTTCTTGAGCTCCACCGCATACTTGGAAATAATGATGTTTCCGCTCGACTTGCCCACCGCATAGCCTAACATGGCGGGCATCTCGGTAGCACGCGTGACTTCGATATCACCAATGCCCGAGGAGATGTAGATGATCTTCTTCTGCTGGCCGTTTCGGATCAAAGGTAGGAAAGCGTTGATGGTGTAAATGGCATGGAAAAGATTAACTTTGAGCTTTGGGATATCCCCTTAGTGCCGTTTATTCCACGCAGCTGGGGATTGTCTCACCGGTTCCAAAATCTCTTTTTCCAGGTCGGCCTCTTTATCAGCGCTTGGGATCAGTTAGGCAAAGTTGACAGGCACTTCTTGTAATATTAATAGACTTACAAAGCGCTGGGAGTAACATTCATGTGCTCAGTCCCTTCGCTGAAAGCGTTCTGGATTAGAACATCCAACTTTGAGCCGGTGATTTTGGCGACGGCATCAACCGTTTCCTTGAGCCGCCAGGGGCTGGAAATATCGGTAACAATGACGTGAATGTTCTTTCGCTGGGCCGCAAGTTCTTCCAGAGGACCAGCTGTGTTTCTGCTTCGAATCAAGGCCAGCACTGTGTTGTCCTTGTTTGCGGACTGCCGAAATTCGACGTGTTGAGCTTCAAATCCGGAATTCTGAGAGGTTGTTGACAAGACTTACCAACTGGTTGACAAATTCAAACTGGAGTGAAATATAAGAGCTAAGTTTCAACAAAAGTATCGCTGCAGAGGAGGAACTTACGCCAATACCGCGAGCGGCTCCGACGATGGCCCAGGACGACATGTTGGGAAATTCAGATGCTGTAATTGTGTGATGAGACAATGATCTGATAGTAGGCAAAAGTGAGTTGAAGGCTAGATCAGGCGAGGAGGATGTCTGATTTATATTGAATTTTTGTTGTCATTGAGATGTCTTTCAGAACTTCAGTGATCTTCCTCTCGCCGTCGCAAGGTGATTATTCAACCAACATGAACACTGCACACAAGCCAGCCATCTTCCGCCTAGGTGCTTGTACTCCGGCAAGAATACGGGCGTGATTTGAAATCCTCTTCTGTTTAACGATTCATAAGCCGCTTGAAGACTTCATTCGTCCGCAATTCGGTCGGCACGTCAGCCTAGACACAGTTTCAGATTAAAGCCAGCTATTCTGTGTGGTCAATCAAATACAAAGGGAAACAGTTGGCGAGAACGTGGGGCTTACAGTGTGGAGAATGTCAGGGGAGCCATCTGTCATCAAGACATTTGAACTCCGTCGTCAAATTTCGAGTGTAACTAGGAATCAAGGATGATCTACAGGGCAAAAATGTCCAAGTGTGGCCCTTACTGCAGGCCACAAGGTCTTTGCTATACCAGAGAATAATATTTGGACATGGGACCTCCAATTCTTCGAGGAAAGCTTGCAACGATAATCTGGTACGACGGTTGTCAGCAGATCAAGGGGCTAGGCCTCACCAGCCTCAAAGCATGTCACGAATGCTGCGCTTGAGTACGAAAGTAAGCTTATAGAGAACTGTTGGACTCTTTCTCCCATCTTGGGGATGTAACACAAATGCTAATGAATGATAAAGAAACGAGCTACGGCCAAGTTGCGGCGGGCAAGGATGATGCATGCTTCTAGTCTGATCATGACTTTGGTTTGATTGGATGACTTGGTTATATTAGCAACATTTCGCGAGAGTGGAGCTGGCCGAGGTTCAAGAAGCGTCACGCTAGTTGGTTGACTGCCCATCCTGCCGGTGTGCATTCGAGCTTCACATGGCTCAGAGAGTTCGGTCTCCATGCTTTGTCATTGTTGCTCCGAGTTGATGTCGCCCTATGGAGGAAGGGTTGCACACGTGGTTAGGGAGTGGGGAACATGTTGGAATCAACTTGTCGTCAGCTATGCATTGGTCCGTGGCCCTGTAGGGAACGAAGTTCCCTGTCTCCGTACTGCTGGAGCCTGGTTTGGGTGATTTGCTTAAGGTTGATGATACGAGAAGTCATTTCAGCAACCGGTTGGTGAGATGTTCCGTCTTACCACTCAAACATTGACGCACGTCGTCCCTCACATCTACTAACAATTCATTGATTCAACTTAGCCAGGCATCTCCCAGCCACTCCCAGCCTCATCTGAAACCACATTGACCGTTTGATCTTTTTCTAGGAGTGTCATTGTTACGCTGTGGCTGGTCAGTTTGTTACCGACGGCGAGAATCCGCGAAAATGGGGTTCCAATCCCTGCGGAGTTGAGATGACAAGGTGTGGCGTGGTGGATGTCAATACCTTCTCGGCACCGCTGGTGACGAGATACTGTTAGAACCTGGGCTCCGGCTATAGTATCTCGTGCAAACTAGACGAGAAATCTCTTCTGGCATCTCGCTTATGCCTACGCAAAGAGAAGCGCTGCGTATAAGCAAGAACAATGTATCAAGTAAGCCAATCTTCAATTGACAGGCGTCTTCATCGCCTGACCCCTTCTTAGTTGACATATAATAAGATGGTAGGTGAGACGACGTCCAACCTTGGTGGCAATTATTTCTTTTCCACCAGTGAAATGTCGGCCAGGAGATTCGGCATTTTCTTAAAGTCTTGCAGGAATGGCGACAAAATAGCTTATGGGTAGGACAAAGAAGTTGCAAATAGGAATTTGTCATGTCTATGGCATAGCAATGACTGCTGGCTGGTATGGGCTTCTGAACGCCTACGCCGCGGCGGATCAACACTTCGGTCTCTCGGTCCAGCATAAGACGAGCTCGCTTCGATTAGCTCCGCCGATATGAGCCGAATTGACCGAAGGATGTCGAGACTCGGAGCATGGGTCAAGATTGGGGGCCCAAACCGGCGCTAAGCCCTTGGGGATTGGGGGTTGTTTTCGTTCCTAAATACATAGTAGCTTGGAGTGCCATACCATTATTCTCTATATCAACTTCATAATACAGCCTTAGCAATCAGTTCGGCCTTGGGAAGGTTACATTTATAAGAGAATGGCACCCGCCTTCACATTACGCTGGGGCATTATGTCGACAGGTTCTGTCGCAGAAGGTTTGTGATATGAATAAGTTATTTGTGAGGGTCAATGAGAGGGCACTGAACGAAGTATTAACACGGGCTAGCTTTCAGTTGCGATCTCCTTACCGACCCAAAATGTCGACATGTTTTTGACGTAAATCACCGAATCGTGGCTATTGCCTCACGCTGCCTTCACAACGCTAGGGCATTTCGAGAGAGAATCAACGCTGGCTACGATATCATTACCTATGGCTCTTACGCCGACCTTGTGGCCAACCCTGATGTGGATATCATCTATGTGGCAACTCCGCACTCCCACCATTTTCAAAACGCCATGTTGGCACTATCAGGAGGAAAACACGTCCTATGCGAGAAATCGTTTACCGTCACTGTTGAGCAAGCTCGCCGACTGGTTGATTTCGCCCGCGAGAAGAGGCTCTTCTTGATGGAAGCTGTATGGACGAGGTTCATCCCGATAAGCAAGAAAATACGCGACCTCGTGATCCAAGGAGACATAGGCTGCGTATCCCGAGTTACTGCAGATCTATCGTTCAATAAAGTCTCAAATAAGCGCGGAGCCCAAAATTTGGCGGATTTGCACCGGGTGGTAAACCCTGATTTAGCAGGCGGCACTTTGCTCAACTATGGCCTCTACTCCTTCACCTGGGTCTTTCAAATTCTTTTCCACCTACAAACAAAGCCGGAAAAAGAAAAGCCTACAGTTTTTTCTGCGATGGATAGGTATCATACAGGAGTGGACGAAAGCGTTGCAATTATCTGCCATTTCCCACGTCACCATACCATGGGTGTTGCCACTAGCTCTCTCCCCCTATGTACCGACACCGGAGAAGCAGGTCGCACTCGCAGCATCCATATCTAGGGCTCTAAAGGAGAGATATCTGTTTCTCACCTTGCATATAAACCGGCTGAATTTCTCATCACTAAGAGTGATGCCTGCAAGCATGATAAGACAGCAGAGTTTCTGGCTCTGACGGATGACAAACGGATAAGGCTTCTTTTGGGAGGCTGATGAGGTGGCAAAATGTATTAGGGATAACAAGATGGAAAGTGGAGTTATGCTGTTGGATGAAACCTTGGCTGTAATGGAAATAATGGAACAAGTGCTTAAGCAAGGAGTCTTGGTTTACCTTGAGATGGTCACAAATCATGAGTATAGTCCCCACAACCCTATAAATACTAGGTTGGGTTGACTATTCAAGGTGGCCCAGGGATGCCTGAGGCGAATCACACCATCTCTGTCATCCTAGAATACTAGAAGGACAAGAAGTCCACAGACAAAAAAGAAGCGGTATTTCTTTCGATATTTTAACGGCTGGATGACGTATAAGGTACATAATTACGCACCAGGCTCATACCCAACCTAATCACATTCGACACCTTATGAGCTCTTCTATTGGAGTAGGGGAGAGTGAAGCTCTACGCTCTCACTTAAGACTGAACGAAAAACACAACGCAACAGCGCTTAAGCCTTTGTAGTCCAGATCCAAGACTGGCTTCGGGGGCAATTAAAGCCCCGGTGTTCAGGATCTCGCGTCTAGAACTTGGACTTGGGCTTCAAGCCAAGAACATCCCTTAAGTCCTTCACTTCCGTATCAGGTCGGTGAGAAGTAGGCTTACCCTTCCGAAGCCCATATGCCCACTCCTTCCGAAGCCCATTCGCGTTGCCCTCTAAAGCACCCACTATGTAACCGCCAATAGTACAAAACATTTTAAATGCATGACCTGAGTCACCCGTCGCCAGAAGCAATGCCTTGTGCTTGGGATGTCTATCGATCAGCCAGTGAGCGTCAGGCGAGTCAGTGCACCAGCACACTCGTGCGTCGACGAGAGGCCGTCCAGAGAACTGTGGCATAACGGTATCGATGAATTTTTGGATGGCGACCGCTGCTTCGGATGGAATTCCATCAGTTGGGTGGTCACTGGCATATCTAGGAATGGAGTAGTGCGTTATGTTGCCAGCCTCGTCCGTGAAGGTGCCTACTCGATACTGGTACCCGGGGTTGTTGTCACAAATCTTGATGCGTTCTGTCTTTGCATTAGCCTTCCTAGTAGAACCAGAATCTTCAAAGCTAGTCATATCTTACTCGTTTCAGGATCGGGCTCAAACATAAATCCTAGCTCGTAGTTGTCAATGACAGGAACGCCCTTCCACTGGTCGACTTCATCGTCGGTGAGCTCGATATGGCCCAAAGTCCAGCACTTTGACCACAGTTGCTTGGACAATTCCGGCAGAACTTGAGGGGATGCGGCACCCGTGCTGAGGATGTAGTGATCGGCGCGAAGAACATCGCCAGAGGCAACCCGGATACCAACCATAGCACCGGAGGCATCAAGCTCCAGGCTTGTCATTGTTCCTTTAAGTCCCGAGATAAACTGAACATCCATTTTCTCGGCTTCGGCTGCCCATTTTTCAAGAGCCTTTCTAGCATGAACCCACCCACCTAGGCTGTTGTAGAGGCCTTTCCAACGCTCGATCCCAACGGCGTTTCTCAACTGCGGAACGCGCTTCACGATCTGGTCTCTGCCCTGCACAAGCTCGAGTTTCTTGGCTTGGCCTGCTCTTTTGAGGTTTTCGTAGGACTGACGAAGAAATTTCTCAGCCTTCTTGTCTCCTGTGGTAGTAGTAATGTGTCCCTACAAGATCTCGTTAGCTTAATGCGCTGCAGGTAACGAGTTCAATAAGCGCGCTCGCTCACTGTTTCGTGAAAAATACCACTCCATTCGGGTTGCCTCCAGGCCTCCAGTGCCTCCAGTGCCAGCTCAGTGTACATGGGTTCGTCATATTCGGTGCGCACAATCTTGTTCAGATCATGGCCAGCAGAGTCGAGGCTTGGCCACGGGTGGCGGTCAATGCAAGTGACATTTGAATAGCCACGCTTTCCCAGATGATAAGCCGTGCTGATTCCAAATGTCCCACTATGATTTCCTAGAGTTAAGTTGGGCTGTTAAAGCATTCCGAAGCAGCAGTACTCACGCTCCAATGATCAAGATAGATGAGTCCTTCCGGAGTGGAACTTGTTCAGAAGCCATCTTTCCGGTTATCGTTAGGTGGCAAAAGCTAACACAGGAAAGAATAGCGAGGACAAATAGAAATGAAAGTGGAAGAGTCAAGTTGGTTGTCGGGTTATTCGCGTGATACGTTACCCGGGGTTGTCAAGCGGTCTAATAACTGGCTTCGATTCCACCAAGGCTGGACCTTCCTTCCTTGCTCCTGACCCCGCAAACAATCCTTGACCAGTGATCTTGAGTGGCAACATCCGATAGTGGGTCGGACAGTCTCCTCATTGACGAAACAGGACCTCCTGATAGGCAGAGCTGGTCCCTTAGACCCGAGACTAGCAAGCTGATAACCCGACAGCCAATCGGAGGCCTACCCAGATCGAACTGATCGCTTGGACCTTCCACTTCCCCAATCTCTCCTCCAGAGATAACTGGCCCAAGCAAGCGATTAAGCTTTTGCCGAGAATCTGGGGAGTGCACTAGCTTGAACAGCATTTGTCGTGATAACGATGCGTGTATAAAGAGGGTGATGATCCTCGCTTGGAATAGTTATCCAAAGAAGTTTCATCTCGAGTACAATTATCACCTCTTCTTTTTCTCCAGTACTCTGTCAGGGACTCATTCCCCAGCCTGCCCGCCACGATGGCGACCCCCAAGGTTGAATATGCCGACAATCTCCAGCCATCCCGAGAGGAGGAGGGCACCATTGAAGGCACAATGGAGGACATCATCGAGAACCCTGACAAGGCGACAGCATTCGCCATCAGTGGCATCGAGGAGGAGTATGATATTGACTCAGACAACTCGCCTCAGCCCGAGGTTCGTGCCAACGTACCGAATGTTGATGATCCTTCCATGCCTGTCAACACGCTGCGTGCGTGGATACTGGGTATCTTCTTCACTATCGTCGGAACTGGAATCAACCAGTTCTTCTCGATGCGATACCCCAGCGTTACCATTTCGTCCCTCGTCGCGCAGCTGGTTGCCTATCCGGCCGGCCGAGCCCTGGCCCATGCTCTCCCCATCATGAGGGTCAAGGTGTTTGGGAGAGAGATCGCCCTCAACCCGGACCATCACTTTAACATTAAGGAGCATGCCGTCGTCACCATCATGTCCAATCTGTCCTTTGGTCCTTCTTGGGCTACCGACATCATTCAGGCGCAAAAGGCATCCGCATTCTTGGGTCTCGACACCCCCGTCAGCTACCAGTTTCTGCTTGCCCTGACCATGCAAATGTTTGGTCTGGGGATGGCAGGTATGGCTTACAGGTTCATTGTTGAGCCTCCTCACATGGTCTGGCCATCCACTCTCGCCAACGCGGCACTCTTCCAGACTCTTCATGGTAGAGCCAATCCAACTGCGGATGGTTGGAAGATATCCAGATATCGATTTTTCATCTATGTGTTTGCTGGCGGCTGGTTGTGGGTGAGTTTTCCCGGTTCTCCTTGGTTCTCTAATTCGAATTCATTATGCTGATTAAATACCAGTATTGGCTTCCTGGCTTCCTGTTCACTGGCTTGAGTACTTTTGCTTTTATTTGCTGGGCCGCACCGAGTAAGTGAACGCTTCATACCTCCGCGCCCCTCGATGACTTTCTAATCCTTGTACACAGATAACATCATTGTCAACAATCTCTTCGGCATGTCAACCGGCCTGGCTTATCTTCCCACGACCTTCGACTGGTCCCAGATCGCATACAACGGATCACCTCTCGTTGTGCCTTTCTGGGCACAAGCAAACGTGTTTGCCGGGTGGGTCGTTCTTTTCGCCCTTGTCACGCCAATTCTATACTATACAAACACTTGGTATACGGCTCATCTACCCTTCTCTGGAGGCGACATCTATGACAACACGGGCAGCCTGTTCAATGTTTCACGGGTTGTCGATAAGCATGGGAACTTCTCGCCAAGCGACTATCACAACTACAGTCCCATCTTTATGCCAGTCACTTTTGCTCTCAGCTATGGCATCTCCTTCGCAACGATGACGTGTGTTCCAACATACATCTTCCTCAACTACTGGAAAGAGATTCTGGGCGCCTTCAACCCAAATCGAAAGAAGGATATCCATGCCCGTCTAATTGAGCGGTACTCGGATGCTCCATGGTGGTGGTATGCCATCCTGACTGCCATTGTTCTTGGCCTTACCATCATGGTTCAAGAGGTCTATGACACTCAGATGCCTGTGTGGGGCGTCTTTATTGCATTTGGCCTTGCAGCATTTTACCTGATCCCCACAGGAAGCGTCTATGCGGTCGCCAACCTCAACAGCAACGTGCTCACTGTCCTCGGCGAGATCATCTCGGGATACTTGATCCCAGGAAAGCCCGTTGTCATGCTCATCTTCAAGTTCTATGCCTACACCGGACTGAGCCAGGCCATGATCTTTGCCTCGGATATGAAACTCGGCCTGTACATGAAGATTCCACGTCGGACGCTCTTTGTTGCACAACTAACGGCTTGTATCGTGGGATCACTCACTCAGAATGCCGTCGTCCTCTGGATGCTCAACCATGTGAAGGACATCTGCGAGAGTGATCAGCCCAACAAGTACACGTGCCCTCAAGGTCGGGTCAATTTCTCTTCAAGCATTGTCTGGGGTGCGGTTGGCCCTGCCCGGCTCTACAGCATTGGGAAGATCTACTCGGGTCTCCTCCATCTGTTTTGGCTTGGTGCTCTGCTCCCAGTAGTGACATTCTTCCTTAATAAGCGATTCCCTAACAAGTTCTTGTCCAACTTGCACTGGCCTCTTTTCTTTGCGGGAACCGGCAACGTTCCTCCTGCGACTGGTATCAACTACAGTTCGGCTTTTGCAGTTTCTTTCATCTTCAACAAATGGATTAGGGGCAAATATCCTCATTGGTGGGCGAAGGTGAGCTTCTCTTTGCTCAACAATCCGCCACGAGTATGGCTGACTCATAACACAACAGTATAACTACGTTCTATCTGCGGCTCTCGATTCTGGCCTTGCCGTCTCTGCCATTGTCATATTCTTTGCCCTCGTCTTTCCCGGTGTCACTCTTAGCTGGTGGGGGAATAATGTTCAAAGCACAACTGCGGACGGCCAAGGAACTCCGTGGAAAAAGTTGGGAGTGAATGAGACGTTTGGGCCCGCTACCTGGGCATGAAACTGCCTGGCTTCCATCTTTACTATTACTGAGTGCTACATAGTTAATTTATAACTTTACTACCTTCTCACTTTGCCCTTTATATGTTCTGTTGTGAAGTATCTCTACTACGTGTAGATACTGTGTTCTTTTGCTTATGTGTTTCCTCTGATCCCTCTGAGGGTGGTGGAGTTATGATACCAAGTATCTCTACCACCTGAGGACGCCCAGTCAGGTGCTGATAAGCACTGGTACATGTACTTGATGTTACGCGACCTTAAATTTAACTCAATTTTGTAACGCCAATCAAGCAGCCCGTAGATGAACGCTCTCTACACTAACTACGATCTCTACTTCACCAAACTATCCACCGTATCCCCTAGCAAATCTTCCACAGCTCTCGGTTTCCACCCAAGCACTGTCTTCGCCTTGTCATTACTCAATGGCCTCTTCTGTCCCAGCTGCGGAACCAATCCTTTTGCCTGCGGACTTACAAGCCCCATCGTCTTGACTATCCAGTCTGGTAACTGCCTTTTTGGCACTTTGCTGGCCCTGTTCGGCCTCTGCCTCCGAATGATATCCGCCACCTCCAAGAGAGACAGCGGCTCGCCATCGCTACTCGCGATGAAACGCTCCCCGTTGGCGCTAGAGTGGTTCATCGCTAGGATGTGCAGATTGGCGAGATCACGCACATCGACGAGATTGAAATAAATGCGTGGACAGGCCGGCAGGCCTCCATCGAGTAATGTCTTCACAATACCGATACTGGAAGAGATGTCCTTGCCCAAGATCGGACCGAAAATGCCCACAGGATTGATGACCGTGAGTTCCAACCCTGCATCTTGTTGTTTCCCCAGAAACTCCCAGGCGGCACGTTCAGCATAGAGCTTGCTTTTATGATAAGCCGGGAGACCCTCAGCCACCGACCAATCTTCTTCGTTGAATTCCGATTTATCTGGCGGGCCATAACCAATCGCTGCGAAGGACGATGTAAACACAACTCGCTTCACCCGTGAGTCCTTTGCCTCTCGCAACACTCTCAACGTGCCTTCCTTTGCTGGTATCAGGAGTTCGTCTTCATCTTTAGGCGCTTGGCTGGGGAAAGGAGATGCAACGTGTTGCACAAAGTCGCAACCGCTCATGGCGTTTTTCCACCCTTGGTCTTTGGTCAAATCAGCTACAAAGAAGGAGAGCTTGTCCATGTTCGTAGCACCGGCAGCGGTCAAGTTCTGCCGCACCATGGTTTCCTTCGTGATATCCCGAACAGTCGTACGGACATTATATCCCCCGTTAAGAAGCTGAAAGATAAGGTGCGAGGCAACGAATCCAGAGCCACCAGTGACGAGGACGGTTGTTGGTGTTGGTAAAGACATATCGAAATTTTAATCGAGCGGTTTTTGCTGAATGTGAAAGTGTGCTTACTGCCAGGCATATCTTTCCCAAATTTTGCGAGAAGGCGTCGTCTTAAGTGTTGCTATTAGCTTATTGCCAATTTTAGCCGCCAAATGGCTGATGATGAGTAGAAAAATGTCAATACTTACTCGGTAAGCATAATTCAATGGCTGATACAATTTGAATGGCTTACGATAATTTGTCAGAAGAAGCCGGTGGCTTACGGTAGGTATGGCTAACAAGACGTGGCTTACTTCTGACGATGATAATCTAATAGACCAATGGCTGGCTTCGATTGTCAGGAGACCATAGCATAGCACGACTATGGAAAGTCGTGGTAATTAGTTGAGCCACGTGATAACGGGTTTCTGTTGGCGGAGAAGCAACGTACAGTAAGGCGCTTTAACGCGCCGGTGCATACACATACTTCTGGCCACCCTAGTCAATAGAGGCATGGGCCAGTACAGGATTAAAGACTCCAAAGTTAATTATCGTAATTCTGTGTCTGGTAGCGGAGAGGAGCTTGGTTTGGTATTATTGATCGAAGTTTTCGTTCCAGCTTTCAAAGCCTTGACAAGTTCCGACTCAGCATCGCGCGTCAAGTCTCAACACTAGAAACAAAATAGTAATAGATCAAATCTCAATTGAAGCTCCTAATCAGTTTCCCTTTAGTCTCTTTTGAGATGTTTCTCTACCTCACTCTAGAAAAGAATAGTTCGGGAAACTTTCCATAATATCAACGAAACTAAGTGTAAGAAAGGAAACATCTAGGTAATTCAATAGCCTGGAAGGCAGTACATTGATGTGCTGGTTACGTCTTGCTCTGCGAATAGTACACGGGAAAGATGGATCCCAAGTGCATTTAAATACGGAAAAGGTGCCGGCCTGTTTTAACATGTATTATTATCTCTTTTCATGGGTCAAGTGAACAGAAGCATTGGGTCAAAATAGGCCAGGAGAGGACAGACAAGCCAGACTAATCTCCAAATCATGGAGAATCTTAGCTTAGATCAGTATAGTAAGTTATTAACTTTCGACTGTTGCACTACCGGAATGAATTAACCCCCCTTAAATCCTATATACCAACTTCTCGGCACTGATCGGACGCAAGTGCTCCTGGTTCCCTACAACACTCACACGCTGGGAAACTGAGCCAGACCCAAGAAGTGCAAATCCGTCTGGAACAACCCTCTCGAGGCCTCCGGGCATCAGTCTGACTGGGTTTGGCTCGAGATGTGCTCTACCTGACGAGGACTGGGTACTGAGGAAGGCAAAGAACTGCTTTGCAAAATCACGAGCGCCAGGGCTCGCCGGGATAATAGCCCCTATTAGATTTCAGGCTCAGATACTAGGGATGAGAAAGGCATAGCCGTAAGAAGACATCGCAAATGTGTGGAAGTACGTACCGTTATATCCAATCTCAACGCCAAGTCCTTCCCAGACGGCACCGTAAATCGGCTTGGTGTTAAGTTTGGAGGGGTCGTATCGTCCGCCCACGGGACCCCGGAAGACTGCCAGCTTTGCGGAAGAGCTTAGAGTTTCGTGAGCACTGTAGACAGTCTCGCCCTCTGAAATGCAATCCATAGCTAGGTCGACACCGTTTCCGTCAGTCAAGGCTTTGACCTTATCGATCCAGTCTGAGTCCCGGTAGTCGACAAGCGCATCGTAGCTATAAGGTTTTCCTCGGAGCAACTCATGTTTAGTCTTGCTTGCTGCTCCAATAAGTCGAATTCTGACCCCAGAGGCAGATTCGGCGAGCCGAGCGAGTTGTGCAGCATACAGACCAACCGACGTAGACGAACCATAGATCAAGATGGCGATAGGTTTCCCATTCTGTCTATTGGGCTGAGTGGGCTGAGTGATTGAGAACGGGCCTGGCAGACCAAGCCGAGTGTAGAGGCCTTGGGCCGCTGTTAGACTGCACATACTGATGGTCGACGCCTCTTCAAGGGACAACCCAGAAGGGACAGCCCATATGAGGTCATATGGGGCCGTGATGTATTCTGCAAAGGCTCCAGGACGGTCATTGACAGAGCAGGCTAGGTTTGACACAAGATCAGCCTTAGTCGGGACCAGAACAAACCGCCACCTAGTCCCCAGAATTTCGACCCAAGTGTCAAAAGATTCAATTGTGTCACATACCTCCTTGTAGAAATCCAGCTACTCGTGATCCTCGTTTAACTCTGGGATCAGAGGAGCCGACAAGGTCAGGACTGGCTTCAACAACCACGCCCGCGAAGTCAGTTCCAACGACTCGCTTGTCTTGAGTTGCAATGGGCGATGAAACGTAAATCTGGTCAACAGGATTGAGTGCTATCGCGTGAACGCGGATAAGAACCTCTCCAGGCTTCGGGGTGGGAGGGGGAATATCCTCCACGGTCGCCTCACGGCGGGATGTTTCCAAGACAAGAGCTTTCATGTTACTGTGGTGTCGCTGAGGAAACAATGAGGAGTTACGGCAGGGCCGGGGGGTTTTATAGGTCCAGCAGTTGCTTGCCCATTGACTGTTCAGCATACCCCAATTGCTCCGTTCGCTTTATAATCAGACGGACGTTACCGTTTGTAAGCAACAATCGATGACATAGTTCTGTGTAACCAAAGTACCAAGCTAACGAGTATTCCCGCCGTTCCATGAAGGCCGCCGGAGATAACCGTCATCTTCCATCACGGAAATAGTGGCTCACGTCATCCAACCGCGCCACACGTCAGCCACCAAGAGGCTGAAAGCTAAGCTTGCAACCTCGGGGCGACTTACCCTACAATCATCCCGCATTTTGTAGAGGTCATTATCAGGCAAAACACTTCTTGATGACGAGTGCGAAGCGTGGGAACAGCTTCTTTTATTTCTATGATACATGAAATAGGCTCTAATTAAGCATGTCTTCTTCTCTTCGCGATTTATCTTCAGATATCAACCATCCTTAGCCTTGACGGCAATGAAAAATACACGGTGAGATTAAAATCCTAGCCTCATTGCAACAGTAGCACAATACCCATTGAATAGCCACCAACACCACAAGACGGCATAATTCCCCTTAATAGGAAGGGATAAGTGCCAATGAGACATTAAAAAAGGCTAGGGGCCCTCAAGAGTCGGTATATATCAAGTCTCCGTCGTAGGTAAACAAGCCGAGAACCAATATATTTTCTAATCTAGTACTATGATATTTCATATTTTACCACCTAAAATCCTGTTGTGGAGCTGTAAATGGACGGTAGGAGAGGCCAGTGAACAAGGTTGAGATTGTTATGAGCCTTGGACAGCTAATCCGTAAAGACCCGGGTTGACCCGAGGTTTGTAGTGCTGCAAGTTTTCATCGACATAGCCGTCGGCTCGATAGCCGCCTTGGGAATCGCACCTTTCTGGAATGCACGGCTGCCGGCAGCTTGCCTTCTCTACAACGAAGAACACCGTGAAGAATCACACCAGAGATCGGCTTGTCAGGTTCAAGGCTGGATTGTGGACAGGCACAGGGGCTCGAATCACGTTTTCTTGCTTGATCGTAGCCCTGTAGAATTTTCGGCAGAGTACCCAGTGCCAGTCACAGACGCCTGTGGTAACAAAACGGTACTGCCTCAAGTGTGAAATGAGCTTTCCATAATCGGCAATAGCTTCTTAACTAGGGTAGTTCACACCATTTGGGTAGGGCTCCTGGGGAGGAGTAAGATCGGTAAATCAAACCGCCTCCTTTTCCAAGCCACATCTGTCTCGGCGACGGGTTGGCGGTGATGGCTGAGACATTCGGGAACACTTTACTGCCAGATGTTCTGGAAAACCGTTGGTGCAGGAGTGCCTTCAGGGTCTATCTCTGCCAGACAGCTGATCAGCAAATTGAAACTAGCTCCCAATATTCTCCAACATGCCGACTTCCGTGTGAAGGACTGTTGGCTTTGCTGATACTGTCTATTGGTCGTAGCTAGAGCGATCCCAATATTTTCCTACCAGAGCTCTCGCAAGATGATCTGTTCAGGGGCTCATTCCTGCTCAGCATTGTCTGCTGAGACTGCAGATGCAGGTCAAAGCCGAATCAATTTTCAGGGGCACAACTTTGAAAGTCTATGTAGGCACTTTAGGAGCCCAAAAAGGAAAATCCGCAATGACTCAGATGTTGCATGTGTCAACCAAGCTGGAACTCCCTGCTGGATTTGCCCCGGGCCGGACTCTGGGTAAGAAGTAGGGCTTTCGTTCCCATTCGAGAGAGTAAGGTATGATCGTCAGAGCCAAGTGGGAGAAGACGAGGATCTAAATGACTTGGGAATAGGCAAATGCGTAATTAAAAGCGGGGAAACGAAAATCGTGCTATCGATTGTAGATGTGATGATAAAGGAATCCCCGCTTGAATGATGAACCAGTGAATTGCCCTCGGCTTAGCCTCATGTTTCCGGAAGAACCAACAGAGGTGAGCCTCAGGTCGCCCACTTCCCGGGAGCCGTGGAAGCTAGGCATTTGGCTATCATTTTAGAACAAGTAAGACTGCAGCCTGATGTCAGAAGAGACAGATGTGCTGTATTGGCGTCGGGCTAAAGTATGCCGACAAGTATCATAGCTCTTCCAGAAACTACCGACTGCCAGGCTATACCAACCTGGGTAACTTCCAGACCTGTTCTGTGTCATTCACCATATGATTATGGTCACATTCGTGTGTCGTCTTACGTGTAAAGCCACCTAGATTGATGGAAGGGGATGACCAGCACCTGGAAGTTGGAGACGATGTGCGCCACTAAAATGAGGGAGGCCCAACGTGTTGTTGGATGCGCGACCCTGGAAGCGTTGGACGTTGCGATTGCTCCGTCTGGGGCTTCGTTAACCAGGGTTACCCGGGCTAAGGATCTTCGACACTAGGTCCGGGGCATGGCGGAAGTCAAAGCGTACTAGGGGTTGACTCGCTAGGTCTTCTAGCTCAACACTAAATCGAGCTTCGCAGGGCCCCTGAGCAGGGATTCAACCTTCTTTCACCAGATTAAACTAGTTGACCAGACGTAGCCCGGTACCAGACGCGCCACTCGTTCCACTTGTCGGATCATCAAACCGGCTCTACGTCGTCGTCGGGATGCAGTGGCGCCTCGCAGTACGACGTTATCACTGTCAGGGTTCGTCGTACATATGCAGCCAGACCTGTCAAATAGTTAATCTGGAAGCCAGAAATGTGCGCGATAGCAAGGTTTGGCCACGTCACTGAAAGAGGATTGCTTTGCATTTGGGTGATGATACCCAGGAATCCCGACAACTATCCCTGGCAGTACATTCTGTCCTTCCCCAGATAGGGAGAGCATGTGACAGTACCATCGATACGGAATGGATAGCTGATACACGTGTGTTTCTCCAGGTACACTGCAAACCACCAAGCGTGTGTGGGATGTTATCATAATTCCATGTTGGGGCAAGATCGACCCGGGTTGAATGATGCGCAACACTAGCATCAGGGGCCCTTTTCTAGTAGTATCGGGACTTCTCGAACCGACGGCCAATGCGTGCTTTGGCTCGGTATGCATTAGCCCTGGCCGTCCAACATTCATTGATGCTGTGCAGCCGGGGCCTCGGTGTTGACTCGTGCTAGGGCCTGGATTCATTGAGCACAAGAAAATTTGTGACTAGTGAACCGAGGCTTGTTGGGCACGATCTTCTCATTTTGTGGAGACTACGAACTAGTCTTGGCCATATCAAGGTTGGGTTCATTTTCGCCTCTTGTCCATCTCGGAGCCCCAATGACATGTTCCATGGAAGACGACGAGAACATGTGGCGCTTCACTTCTCTCGCTGTTCTCCAACTGACTCGGCGGGCCAATATTTGGCTCTGCAGGAGCCATCTTCATGCACGTCAATGAGACGCGGAGAAATCAAAAGTCAATCAGGAGGCTAAGATTGGCTAGCCCCAGTTCCAGCAACCCCACGCTTTACGAGATCTGATCAAGACATGAGATTTTAGCGCGGGCCTTCTCCACAGGTCAATGACTCGGCGGTCTTTACACCGATGCCTTGGACGAACCATTGGGTTGTAATCTGCAGCGCTTCGGCCAACCTGACGAACACCTCCGGGAGAGCTACCGGAGGGTTGCCGTGTGGAGAAGACGAATGCTTCGAGGATTTCCCTGCTGCGGGTAGGCAGCCAGGATTTCCGGGCCCTCCGGTCCCTTGTTGTCGGGTCGAGAGGATTCAGCATCGCCGTGCTGACGGTGACAGCTCTGCCCAAGATTTGATGGCGGTGTCAAGCTTTTCAGGTTCTATTTTTGCGCCTGCCAAAATCACAGTCCTCTTCCAGAAGGGCGAGAACAGACATTGGGCACCTCTTGCAGGCAGTGAGTGTCAACCAAGGTCAGGGGCAATTTCGGATAGACTTTGCGCGGCTCCTTTGATCATGACTGTAGCTCAATCCTTCCACAGTCCGGCTCGGCACCTAGCCTCATTCAGTCCTGTAGCCCGTCCTAGTCCAAAGCCACTTGTGGGTTAGGCGCTCACGGATTTTCGGC
This sequence comes from Fusarium setosum, assembly GCA_013623625.1. NCBI lineage: Eukaryota > Fungi > Ascomycota > Sordariomycetes > Hypocreales > Nectriaceae > Fusarium > Fusarium setosum. The sequence continues at coordinate 48,729 of JABFFE010000248.1, read as the reverse complement.
ACAGCGATGGCAACTTCCAATAGGGATCGGCAGTTTAGCGGAACGACTGGATCAAGCTGCCCAGACTGCCGGATGCAGCAGGGAGACCAGAGAACCCTTCTTTAATGGGGCACTTCATCGTCTTTGGATTTCTCTTTCCGTTCGTTTCGTTGCATCTTCACATTCATTTCAAACTTCCCTTCTTCCGATACAAGGCTTTTCTTTTGATTCCACGCGGAGTGACCGCATACCAGCAATCGCCAAGATGACCGGTTTTCTTGTCCCGGACAACTATGTCCCCGACCTGCCCAACGATACGGACATGAACATTGCCTCCATCGCATGGGGACTGTCGCTGGGTATCACGCTGTTTAATTGCTCCAAAGGAATTCGACAAACGATGTCCGCCTTGCAAAGGAGGAAGAAACTCACCGCCTATGTGGTCTTGATCTGGGCCGAAATCATCTCGAGTACCATCCTCGGTATTATGTGCTGGCTCTACCTTCGGTCAAAGATTGAGCCGAGCATGGAGTTCTTCTTCTTCATTAGTAAGATCATCGGAGTCTTGCGGCGCGATGCACGATGCTAACTCCTCCCAACAGTTGTTTGGTGGTCCACCCAGGTCCAGTGTCTGATCCAGATCATTATCAACCGAGTTTCCCTGTTGATGGTGGTACGATCCAACGGTACCAAGCTGAAGTGGATATGTTTCCTCATCCTATTCGCGGTCAATATCAGCGTCTTTTGCATCTGGGTGCCGGCACGTCTTCAAATTAGCGAGAGATATGTCCGCCTGAATGATGTTTGGGATCGATGCGAGAAGGTTATCTTTGCTTTGATGGACGCCGCCCTGAACTTTTATTTCATCTTTATCGTCAAGAAGAGGCTTGTCGCCAACGGCCTGCAAAAGTATACCCGTCTTTATCAAATGAATCTGTTCCTGGTCGGCATTTCGATTGCCCTTGATGCAAGTCGCTGTTGATGCATTCCTATTGCCGCACCGCTAACTCGATTTAGGTTCTTCTGATCTGCATGATGTCCTTGCCGAACAGCTTTGTGTAAGTTTGAATAGCCATTCCCGACATGATTCAACCCGCTAACCCCTGCCAGCTATATTCAGTTCCACCCTCTGGTCTATCTCATGAAGCTTCATATCGAGATGAACATGGCCGACCTTATCGGCAAAGTCGTCCGCGCCAGCAACCACGACAACCACGATTACAGCTCTCGATCTCGAACAAATGGCACCACCCGCCCGAACCCTACTCGCTTTGCTCATACCCTTGCTAGCGCCCACCATCGAACACACATCGAGCTTGGCGAGGAGGATGAGTTTGAGCTCAAAGAGCGAGAGAACCTTGAGGGCATCAAAAAGACTGTTGTGACGGAAATTGTGCGCACCGGTCCTAGCAGCAGCGGGGACGACGATGATTCCCCCGAGGAGCATGAAGAAAGAGCCTTCAGCGAGGCCAGCTCGACCAAACAGTTACACCATCAGCGTCAGTTTAGCGTTGAGTAGAAATATCATAGATACCATCAAAGACGGGGAAGAAGGGCAGCATATATACACAGAACACATAGCTTTTTGTATTATTAATGTATAATGACAAATAAACATAGAAACTTGGATAAACTTACAATAACCGTTAAGGAGCCGCCTCTGCGTCCATTGTCAATGCCATCGGACGTTATTTGAATTATTCTCGTACCAATGCACGTTTCAACATGCGTTGGGGTGCGAGTCCGCCTTGTCGAGGCTGAGCATCTCCGTCACCTCAGGGGCGCAGCAAATTTATGTTTTCAAAGCCACCCTTTTGGCGCGAACATTGCTGCTTATCTTGGCGTATCAAACTTGACTACATCTCAGGAGAATAATAACCTTTCGGCCAATCAATGGTGGTCCCCTGGCACAAAGACCCTGGCATGTGTCTCCACCATAGGTGCGGTAGGGTTACTAGCTGACAGGCTAGCTACTGAATACGCTCTAAATACGCTCGACTGTGAAAGCGCCCAATGAGCTAGTATTTGTCATTCGTTAGAAATGCCTGATTGGTCCATGAGTGCCACAACTTGTAAGTGGGTGTCTACTTGCAATAGCCTCTGTTGCCTGTATCCAACTGCAAGGCTATGCAGCATCCAAAAGAGTTGCTCGAATACGCCGCTAGCGGTTATTGAGCAAAAGCAACGCATCAAGACACAAGGCCAAAGTGCCGGCATTCACTGTTCAAGGCAATATAAGACTGTTGCCCTTTGCAACCTGTGGTTATTCATTACCTTTTCATCAACACCTTCATTCCTCAACACCTCATCACCTACCCTATCTTCTTTCGCCAAAACATCCTCCCCAACATACAATATCATCACAATGGGTTTCTTCACAGCATCGAATGTTGGCAAAGAGTGCGATAAAGCCGCCCAGATCCTCAAGGGCTTTGTTGGTATGTCTGGAATATTACCAAACCTTCGCGTCTCGCCAATGTAGAAAGCGGCTTACACGATAGTAGACAAAGGAAAGATCCCCCGAAATGTCATCGCCAACGCCAAGGGGTTAGCAATTTTCACAGGCTTCCGAGCCGGCATGTACCTTGCGGGCGCCGGCGGCTCAGGAATCGTTGTTGCACGTCTTCCCGACGGGACTTGGTCTCCTCCATCTGCCTTTTCGGTGCGAAGCGGCGGGATCGGTCTTGTATACGGCATTGACGTGTACGACTGCGTGTGCGTTCTCAACACAGATGCTGCCGTGGACGCCTACAAAAAGTCCGAAGTCAGTCTCGGTGGTGCCGTCGCCCTTGCAGCTGGGCCTGTGGGTGGCAACCCGATTCTCAAAGATGTAAAGCCTGTGTGGACCTATACAAAGTCCCGCGGTCTCTATGGCGGCCTGACCGTGGACGGAACCGTTATCAAGGAGAGACGTGACGCCAATGCCGACTTCTACGGATCCGAAGTCTCTTCTGCGCAGATTCTCCAGGGCGACATCATGGTTTATGGTGGTTCTGGCGGTTGGCCCGCTGGCGCAAAGCAGCTTGTTGAGGTTCTCAAAGTTGCTGAAGGAAAACGGGCTGATGAAAAGGTCCTGCAAGAAATCAGCACTGAACCCACACCTGGTGATATGAATGAATAGTGGTAGGGCCTGGATGAGGGTGTTTGCGTTGTCTTAAGAGGAGCATGGAAGGATGGAGATGGCGAAATAAGTCTTGGTCTCTAATCCTATCGTAGATGTTAGTTGCAGGGTCATTGTTTATAGTTGGTTACACTTTTTGATATGTCATGTTAGTTTTTCAGCATATAGAATTACATTTTTGCGCTATGCTTTTTAAAGCAGCTGAGAATATCTGGAGTTCTATATAGTCCCTATCTCAACACTACTTGCAATCGATATACTTATGCCTACGTCAAGCTCTTATTGAATTATTTAGATTTATCCTCTCTGCTCCAATATATGTTATGCTGGGGCTAGGCTGAAATATGCCTTTTTTTTCTCGCTGAAAGTATCTTGTGAACACTACGCTCTGCTATCACAACTCTTGGAAGACGTCGTAGTTGTAACAGGCCGGTTACCTCAAACCCCCTGTTCCCCGGAGGAATCGGAATGGAAATAGGACCCAGCCAAGAAATCCTAAAGCTCGGATCGATATTAGACAATCTAATGAGGGACGCATGACGGGGCGAATCCACACTACCTATCGACGCATACACCGATATCGCTCGGCCAGAATACCCCATGATCTCCCCTTACCAGCATGTTGTCTACATCATCATTAGTTTGATCTAGAAGTAGAAGTGTTGGGGCCGGTAACGGCTATCTGGCGGAGATGATCATGTAGTTGATACAACCTTGCTATCCTGAGATAGGAGATACGCAGAGCACTCAAACGTCATCTCAGCTCCCCGACAGGATGCGGCAAATGTACAATGTCTTATCAAAAACAGCCCATTCAATGATATTCGGGATTCCTCCTTCCCGTCCATTCATCTATCACGCTTGCAACCCCGAAGTCCGCAACGATACTATCGTAATCTGGCTGCGGCCCGCTTGCGGCCCGCTGCGGCATCTCCCCCTGGTGGCATCCAACGTCCGCTCCCAACACCGTTGTGCGGGCCGCACCGGCGTATCGCGCTTCGGAGGGACGTTCCTTCTTGCTGAGCGTCAGGGGGTATCGTCTCGGAGTTTTCTCGCCAACTAGTGCGCCGTTGTAAATCCACCGTGCCTTGACGCTATTCGCCAATGACCTCCTTAGTGTCATCGACGGAGACTTTGCATTCTCACTGCGTTCCCATGTTAGTTAGAGATGGAGACTTTGAGCTAGATTTCCAAGCCGCGTCATGTGTGGTCACTTTATGATCGGAGGGGCCCGGAGAACGGACTGTCGGCGTGGACTTGGATGACTGAATCATCGATAAGTTGTTTCGCATTGATGTAAGAGCTTAGGTATAAATACCGTCGTCCCTTTCTCTCTGCAGATTCCTTTCATCTTCTCTCAGATATCACAACAAGCAACAATCTCCAAGAACACTCCCAACACTTACCAACATGCCTATCACCAAGTACAAGGCAGCTGCAGTCACCTCGGAGCCAGGAGTAAGTCCCTCCGTTCCTTGTCATGAGCGAGAGCTCACATAAGTTAGTGGTTCGACCTCGAGGCTGGCGTCCAGAAGACCATTAACTTCATCAATGAGGCTGGCCAGGCCGGATGCAAGCTGGTTGCTTTCCCTGAAGTTTGTAAGTGCTCTTTAAATGCTACCCAAGCCACAGGCAATTGGTCCACTGACCTTGATCAGGGATCCCGGGCTACCCGTATTGGATGTGGAAGGTTACTTACCTTCAGTCCCTGCCAATGCTGAAGAAGTACCGCGAGAACTCCCTGGCTGTCGACTCGGAGGAAATGCGCCGAATTCGACGGGCTGCTCGCGACAACCAGATCTACGTATCTCTTGGTTTCTCCGAGATTGATCATGCTACGCTGTACCTTGCCCAGGTCCTCATTGCACCCGATGGATCCGTCATCAACCACCGTCGCAAGATCAAGCCCACTCATGTGGAGAAACTGGTCTACGGCGATGGGCCTGGCGACACTTTCATGTCGGTCTCGGAAACTGACATTGGTCGCGTGGGCCAGCTCAATTGCTGGGAAAACATGAACCCATTCCTCAAGTCTCTCAATGTCTCGGCAGGAGAACAGGTGCACATTGCTGCCTGGCCCGTTTACCCCGGCCGTGAACGCCAGGTGGCCCCTGATCCTGCGACCAACTATGCGGATCCTGCATCCGATCTGGTGACCCCTGAGTATGCCATCGAGACTGGCGCCTGGACTCTTGCCCCATTCCAGCGTCTCTCTGTTGAGGGATTGCGCAAGAACACCCCCGAGGGTGTTGAGCCCGAGACCGACCCCTCCGTCTACAACGGCCATGCCCGTATTTACAGGCCCGATGGCAGCCTGGTTGTCAAGCCCGACAAGGACTTTGATGGACTGCTGTTTGTTGACATTGACCTCAATGAGACTCACCTCACCAAGGTCCTGGCCGACTTTGCCGGGCACTACATGCGTCCCGACCTGATTCGGCTGCTTGTTGACACTCGACGCAAGGAGCTGATCACCGAGGCTGACCCTGTTGGCACCATCGCCACTTACAGCACCCGACAGCGACTGGGACTGGACCAGCCTCTTGACGGGGAAAAGGGAGACCAGAAGGCCGCCAAGGCGGTGGCTCAGAAGCAGGACACTACCGACTTGGCTTAAGTACGAGGTTTTGGACCCACGAGCTGGGTAAATCAACGATGATAGTATCTCTACTCTCTTTCAATACTACTATATTGTGCGCGACGTTGATTTCGTCACCTATCTGAAGGCTTAGCCCGGCCTTGTGATCGAGTTTAGCATGCTGGGCGATGCAAGCAGTGCCTAGAGCAAAGCCATTATGGTCCGCTTTGACGCTGACGTTTACCATCTATTTCTAATGGAAGATGTTGACTATTGGTGATTCCGATACCGAATGATCCGAGTAAACCGTGCTCTTTTGCTTATGTGTTTCCTCTAGTCCCTCTGAGGGTGGCGGAGTTATGGTACCAATGATCCGAGTAACTACTCACTTTTTTAGCACAATGAAGTTTGTAAGCACACCGTGTTATAAAGGACAGCTATCTTACATTTATTCTTACTGATAACATCTCAGAATACCGACCCTCCTTAGCAATTAAAGGCTAGTAGACCGGGTCGTCCATGTTGAGAGCTAAATGTACCCCACAGATAAAATCTTTGCTCATACCCTCGATAAATTAGAGCAAACACGCCAACCAAGAGACCGCACTGTGTCTATCTACGCGTAGGTACTTTGGACTAGATGGCGAGGTCCTTGCACGCATAGATAATCAATACATGAAAACATAGATACCAATAAGACAACCTAGACTGGATTTCAGGACTATTGCGTTACTGGATCAAATGGCCAGCTCGTCGCCACTTCTAGCACCACTGTCCTCTTCATCCTCGTCACGAAGCTCGACCTGAAGCTCGTAGAACTTAGCTGCTACCTTGAGCACAAAAGCGCCCGCGCCGGTCGAAATCATACCATTTAGCTCGTAAGCCGCGTCTTGCATCAGCTGACCCCCTTTACCGCTGTCACTCTCAGTGGCAGCCATGAAGATATATCCCACGACAAAGGGTAGTTCGCTCTCCCTTTCCATATAAGCCGGAGTGTACAGTTGCCTTAGGATGGGGTCACACGCCTTTTTGGCAGCACGAAGTAGCCTCCAACAAAACCGATGCAGCATCATGTACGGGAACGAGAACTTCAAGGTTTCGGCTCCTAGAGCTAGGACGAGCGATCTCAGCAGTTGGCTCCAAGCCAACTGTGCACCATCAGTTGCCTTCTTACGCTGCTTCAACTGTCGCCTCTTTCTCAACTCTTGAGGGTCATCAATGTGACTGAGGGTAAGAGTACCATCTTCCTCAGATTCCTCTTCTTGGAACTTGCTACGCGAGATAATCTCATCCACGTGCTCGGGCGACAAGTCGACCTGACTAGAGCGTCTGAGATATCTCTCGATGAACATGCATGATACAGGAGCACCATCCTTGATGCCACGGGGTCCAGCGCGGGAGGCAAGATCTTGATGTCTCTTAGGGCGTCGTAGAAGTCGACCCTTATGATTGGCAATTGCAGAAGCCGAATAGCCCATCTGTAGAAGAAACCGCTTCAGATAATCGGCTCTATTCCTCGGTCTCTCCCCAACGAACAAATTCGAGTCTCCCAGTAGGCTCTGGGCAACATCCATATCTGCCCATTGACCGTCGATAAGGCCTTCAGTGGAGAGGGCATTGTATAGATGTGCAGAGTAGGTGATCGAACCCCAGGCGTTTGCAATAGCAATGCCAAGATCGTACATCCCCGCCCGAAAGTGATATAGTGAAAGGCCGCAGAGTATAGGAGAAAGAGAAAGGATCCGGTATTGTTGAGACTGTGTGACTTGGTGTCCAGTCCTCTGCGCCACTTCCAGCTTGGCAAGGAAGACCGGGTCCTGGCCGAACCACTGGATGAGCTTCTGAAAATCTCGGAGAGCGCGCTCATTTGAGGCAGGCCAGTTTTCGATCTTCAAGTTCTCATGAAATTCGATATGGGACTTGAGATTACTGTTTATTGCATCAGTCTGCGTAACGAGTGTGTCCAAGGCAACGGATGTGTGGTGTCTGATAATGTGATGGATGTCCAAGAGAATCTGGGTCGCGTAGATGAGGTAAAAAGGTATCTCCCCAGTCTTCTCCAGTTGCCGAACCCCCCGGATGAACTCGTCCTCAACTGGATAGTTTGGCACGAGCCGCGCGAGCGTGACAGCTTCGGTGAAGAACTCGGCTAAAATGACTTGATCCTCGTTGAACTTGGCCCGTCCTCCCTTTGAGCTTCGGTCGCTCTCGGGGTCATAGGTTCCAAACATTCCCTCTTTGTAGAGCGGTAGATGGTTTGGAGATAGAACATTGACCAGGCTTCGGAGCAAAAGACTTGCATTCAAGTAGGTCTTGTCCGCAATCTCGTAGACATCTTCGTTTCCTCCCTGTGGGCCCCAGGATAGAATTTCCTCCTCAGAGAAGCCCTCTCGACGGGCACAGATGAGGGAGAAGCTTTCTCCAATCTTGCAGGCTCCGCCATGATCTTCCAGGATCGGGAGGATTTGGTCCATAAGGTTGCGAGCCAGGTCAATGCCAGTATTGGTTACAATAGCAGCGTTTGCCAGATCAAAACAGCCATCCCGGTAATTAGACCAGATCCATTCGATACGAGACCTTATCTTGTTGAGGTCGTTGAGCATGATTGTGTATGCTACAAATGCATCCTCCAGAGTCTTTTGGGGTTCGGCCTCGTAAATGGTGTCATCGCCTTGTGCGTTCTGCGGTCGCACAATATCAGGTGCATCCAAGAACTCCTGGGAAGGCTCGTAAACACCGAGCCCGGCGAATCGGTTACTCAGATCCTCGAAAGATTCGAAGGAAGGGGTTTCGGCAGGCATGCGAGGCTTGAGAACGTCCCTGACCTTTTCTAAAATGCCAACAAAGTAAGAATGCGTGGCAGTTGCCTTGTCGTCGGGTTGTATTCCATGCTCTGTCATCTGAGAGCCAAAGCTGGACCGGACATGGATGACTCGATTGATGGTCTCAGTGAAGGAGACAGGCACAGAGACGACGGGTTTGGTGGAGGCGCATATGTATTCGGCCAGGGGAATGAAGTCTTTGATAGCAATGATATACTTAGGAGCCGTCTCGTAGGAAGTGGGGTTGAGATTCTTCTACTTCTTTGCTTCTTTCCTGGCCTTGCCCTTCAAGCGGCCGGTTCCCTTTGGCTGGGTGGTGGCAGAAGTGAGTAGGTCTGTCGAGTACCCACACGCCTTTGCTGTCGAAGCGAGCCAAGAAGCCACTGAATCAGTGTCCTTCTTGTACTGCTGATAGACACTGAACAGCGGTCCAGGTAGCATCTTGGATAGGCCGGCCGCAATGTGCTGAACTGGGTGTCGGTCTGATAGAAGGTTTCTGAACCGGGCTCGGCAAGACGACAGATATCTTTGCCTTTGCGTGTGTGAGGAAAATAATAGCCGCTGGAAATGCTGCAATGATGACATGGTCTCCAGTCAATGAATGTTAAATAGTCGGTAGGGGCAGTATAGCAGACAACAGATGGACCAAGAGGTCCAGGTTCGATTGCGCGGCCCCGCAGGATTTGAAGTCACGTGCTATTAAAGCTTAATTGGAAACCACCGATAACAGATAAGATGATATTTAGCCACGATAAGACTCTTGTCTGTTATGACTTATGACCCAGGGAGTAGAGAGAACCTGCGGTTCCTTTAAAAATAAATAACGACATCTGTGCCACAAAGGTCCCCTTAAATAATTGTGCTCAAATACCGTTTTGTCAAATCAGTATATGTACCGCGTGCCTAACCGCTGTGCGATGGAGCCGAATTTGCTTTAAATACCACGGCTAGGTCAAATATTAGCCCGACGCTTTGTACCAACTCTCTAATCAACTCGGTGGGTGTCTTCACACTCCATTTACCGTATAATTATCCTTGAATTTGACTTTGTCGAATGGCTCAGAGGAAAGGACCGGCTCAGGCCTTGCGGGAAGCCGAGGTCGTTCTACTATAACCGTATATCCGTATTGTGACGGTATGGCGTGGGGTGGCTTCAGTTGGGGCTCGAAGCGTGAGTGGTTTGAATATCTCCAATCTCGATCCTGGCCAAGCCAAGGCGGAATTTGCCCAATAAGCCTCGCTTGGTACCGAACGTCGCGCAACCTGCCATGAACCCCACTGCCAGTGTTGTACACGCCGCGGGTTGGGCCGTGTTGGCGAGGGTGGCAGTGTTTAAGAGAGGTCTGGACCGTGGATAGAGGCGAGTGGCACAAATAATTGCCAATAAGTCCAGTAATACGATTTCCAAGAAGCAATCAACAACATAAGAGTGAGCAACAACCCCCCATTGCTTTACAGGTTTCTGCAGCTCTCAACAGCTCTTTAATGTTTCGTCTACCATGTCGCCTCCATCCGACCCTGTCGTTTCTAGCTCACGGCTCGACCTGATAAATCACGACCATGTGACCTCATCTATTCAGGACGACAGCGCCCAGCTGGCTGCTCTTGGGCACAAGCAGCAGTTAAAGCGCAGATTCTCTTTCGCTTCGATGCTAGGCCTTGCGTTTTCCATCATGAACTCATGGACTGCTCTCGCTACCACGTTGTCGCTTGCCTTGCCTTCTGGTGGCCCGGTTGCCGTTGTGTGGGGACTTATGGTGGCCGGTGTCTGTAATTTATGCCTAGCCGTATCCCTTGCAGAGTTTATGTCAGCATATCCCATCTCGGCGGGACAATATTACTGGGCTGCTATCGTCAGCTGGCCAGACTGGATGCCGTTGATAAGCTGGGTTGTAGGCTACATCAACACGGCTGGATGGATAGCCTTGACTGCCACTGGGGGACTTTTGGGAAGCCAGTCGATAATCGGGGCAGTCTTGTTGTTTGAAACCTCTTACTCCCCTCCAAGATGGCATCAATTCCTCATCTACGTTGCATATACGCTCATCGCATTCGTCATCAACGCCTTCATAACCCGGATCCTACCAAAAGTAACAATGGCGGCCTTTATTTGGTCTATTCTCGGCTTCGCGGTCATCAGCATCACAGTCCTGTCTTGCGCAACCAGCTATCAGCCAGCCTACATGGTATACGGGACCTTTGTCAACACCACTGGCTGGCAGAACGGGATTGCTTGGCTACTCGGTTTGCTTCAAGGGACTCTCAGCTTGACAGGCTTTGACGGTGTGGCCCACATGATCGAAGAAATACCCAACCCAACCGTCGAAGCCCCGAAAGTCATTATCGCGTGCGTTGGCATTGGCCTCCTCACCGGATTTGTATTCGTGAGCGTTCTTCTTTTCGTCGTTGGGGATTTGGAAACAGTGGTTACGTCCCCAGCGCCATTGCTACAGATCTTCCTCGATGCTACGAATAGCAAGGTGGGCAGCATTTGTTTACTTGTATTTCCCTTCGCTTGTATTCTTTTCGCGACGATTTCTATCATGGCCACGAGCAGCCGCATGACCTACGCATTTGCCCGTGACGGGGCATTGCCATTCTCTCCCGTCTTCGCCAAGGTACACCAAGGCCTCGATGTGCCACTCAATTCTCTGTGCCTTACCACCATCATCGTTATTCTCTTTGGCTGCATTTTCCTTGGGAGTACTAGCGCCTTTAATGCTATCGCAAGCGCAAGCGTTGTAGCGCTCGGGATCACGTACGCAATACCTCCGGCGATCAACTGCGCCCGGGGGCGTAAAGCACTTCCAACAACACGACCATTTAAGGTGACTGAGCCCTGGGGCTGGATCATCAACCTCGTAAGACCATCAACTCTCGTTACTTTGGGTTTTAATACTAACCGGCCTCTCAGATTGGCATCTCTTTTAGTGCCTTGACAACCGTTCTATTCCTATTCCCTCCGCAGCTCCCAGTTACAGGTAGCAACATGAACTATTGCGTCGTGGCATTTGCGGTCATTATCGCCATCGCCACGTTCCAGTGGCTTCTCAATGGCAGAAAAAACTATAAAGGTCCTCACTTGGGTTCTAGTGAAAGGCATGGTATATATGACATGTCTATTGAGGGCGTTAGAGGGGACACAAGTGTTGGCAGCCAGTGTTCGAATCCAATGCCAACCGAGGACAACGTTGCAAAGGCAAGATGCCAGTGAGGGATTAATGTCTGGAATACTGAGCAAGACTAAACTTCGGTCTCTTGTTGTTCAATTTCTCAACTGCAGCCAGGGTTTTTCCTGGATAGATCCATTTCGCGTTCAACCCGCCTCATCCCACCTTGGCATATGCCTACTATCCAATAATCAAAATGCCTAAAAATGTGCTAGCAAATCCTCTCAATTATAGATAGTCAGAGGGCAAATTGATGACTGAGTGTTCTCTCAGGAAAGGCAAGCCGAATGTGATCTGACTGCAAGAACTTGCCCAGAGGATACAATGCTCCCTGTAAATTAAAAACCTTGCGCAGATATCATGTTTCTTAACACCCAGGACGCCTAAAGTGAAGCGTTTTATTTGGTCAAATTGTAGTAAACTGGAACGTTTCCAGTAATAATCCTTCTCCGCCAGGCTATAGTTTGCCACTTGTCTGTCTTCCTATCAACAAAGCACTTAGTATAAGCATGTTATAGGAAGCCCGTGAGTTAATTTCGAACCTAATTTGGGCAACACATTGGAGAACGATATCAGTATGTGCTAAATCATGGATATTGGTGTCAAGACTTTACCACCTTCAGATGGGTCAGAGGAAACGCAATAGCAAAAGAACATAATATCTCTACATAAATAGCCATTTCATCGGCCCCATGCCCTGCAGCACTTTCAATCGTAGATACTGGCCTACCTACTAGCTTACAGCAGCTGTCGCAACCATTTCACCAGAGTAGTGTCGGCTAGATCTAACAAAACTGCGAGATCCATCTGCCTATAAATCTTCTGATCCATCTGATTGAGGGTGGCAGACATATTAAAATAATTTTCGTATAGTCTGCTAAAAGCAAGACTGAGTAATATTACGCAGTTGGTGCTAAGGCAATATTACAAGGTAAATCATATCCTACCCTTGCAGCTACATCTTCTAGCGGAGTTGCACAATTAATAAGATTTGAATCGACAACCCAGTTTTAAGTCATGAACTCATCATATGCTCAATTCAGATCAATCATCAGTATCTATTGGCTTTCTAATATGTGAGTTTGAAAGCACCAAGCTTCAGCGCAATCCAGCATGTCCTCGTTTAGAGTGACGTCCCTCTAATGAAGAGGGTGAATCAAAAATGAGGATCCCACGGTAGCCTCAGCGGATTCGCAATTTGAGGGGTCTGAAGAGTCGTGACCGATCCGTTCCCCTGGAAGTCTCCCTTCTGGGTAGTGAAGTTCTCGATAGTGCCTAGGTTCTTGATCCTTCCTAGCAACAACTCCACGACGCGATATCCGGCACCAGCGGTGTACCCGGGGAGCTCATGGCCGGCCAACTGAACCTCATAATACGTCACACCACGCTCATAGCCCCATTGGCCAGCGATTCCGGCTTCACTAAGTCTGCCGCCATTGTACTCGGGGTGGAAAGGCACGTAAAAGTCCTTGTCCTGAGGATACTTTTGGAAGCCTTGGGCACCATTCCAGGTTGTGTTCTGGAGGGCGAAAAGGGTGCCGTTGGGTGGGAGGATATAGTCCAGGCGGCCAACGCCAATGATGGTGTTGTTGGTGTGCTCAATGACACGACGGAGGACTTTGTTTTGAGCAGGAGCCAGGGAAGAGTCGCTGGCATTGGACTTGGGGTTGCCGTCGCCAAACACATTGTTGGGGGTGCATTGATACCAGTCAACTTGTGGCGCATTCAGTGCCTTCTTGACATCGGTTCGGTTGAAATAGACTTCAGCACCAGGTGGAGAGTAGTCGCCCTAGAAAGTGAAATTAGCATGGCTGGCAGGAAGAGTTCAGCCAGGGTGGTTTAAATACCTGGTTCACAATGCCCAGTTGCGAGTAGGGGTGAGGGCAGGTATCGGTGATGTGATAGATGTTGAAGCACGGGTTGGCATCGAGAGCAGCAGCATAAGCATAGTCAAAGATGTCGCAAGTGTAGTTGCCGGAAGGATCGGCGTACGGGTCCGGAAGAACCGGGAATGGTCCCTTGGGGGGTGGGAAGGTTCCGTACTTGTCCAGGTATTTGGAGAAGTTGCAATGCTCGTGAGTCCAGCGAAGGGCATTCAGAGCGGTCTCGTTGAGGTTGAACAGCTTCTGCCAATACTCGATGAAGGGGTAGATAACAGCTTGCTGCTGCAGAGTGCTGTCTCCGAGGAGGGGGTCGTTGATGGCGACACCGCCAAGCTTGTAATAAGTGTCATCATTGGCTGTGATGAAGGCATCGGCAATGTAGGGGACATAAAAGCCCGCGTAGGATTCACCGGTGATGTAGGTCGTTGCGCCTTGGAGCTCGAAGGCTTTAATAAAGTTTCGCCAAAAGCCAATGAACTCAAGACCAAGCTCCACCTCATTGGTGATGTTGGGTTTGCCCTGGCTGTAGCCGACGCCGACAGGCTGCTCGACCCAGATGACATTGGTCCTGTAGCAAGTTAATTCGGTTCCTGGAGTAGGAAAAATGGTAAACCCTACAAGTTGGTCCAGCTATACGAGTTGGGCGTGGGGGCAAGAGTTCCCTCTTGCCACAAGAACGGGCCGTTCTCGGTCAAGAGACCACTGAGAGAACTGCAGCCAGGTCCGCCATTGAGCCTTATTTATTGTCAGTATTGGCTTTGGAAAAATATGAGGGAAGGCTTACCAAATCAGCACCTCATCACCAGCGTCGGGGTTGGTGGTTGGGAAGAACCAAAAGTAAAGCTTCCGCGTCTCATCCGGGTCCTCCGAGATGGGCAGCAAGCCGGCATAGGACTCGCCAATGTCAAAGTCGACTTCCGGGATGGCAGAACCATCCACAACAAACTTTTCAGTGTTCTTGTTGAGGAACTTGGATTTGCGTCTCTTCTCCAAGACAGGCTCCTCGGGAACAGCTGGGGCACGCTTCTGGTCGTAGCGCCTGGGATGGGGGCGATTGAAGGCATTGAGCGCGCCCTGGTTGAAGGCTGCCTGGGACAGGGTCCCGAGGGCGAGGAGAGCGCCGATCACGTTGAAGCGCATGGCGAAGAGCGTATGGCAGGGTGATCATGTCAAAACACCATCAAGTCGAGACGCTGTCCAGGGTTCTTATAGTAAACAAGATTGCAAGATAAGTCATGTTTCACCACTTCATTTCACTCGCGTCATCTGCGACCTGATGTCACAAGAGCAAGCGAGCGGATCAGCGGCACGGCCGCAGCATGAAGATCTCATGATGGACCACTTTTTATTAGGGGAGCAGTGCCGGCAAAGTCGGCACCGTCCAAGTCCCTTTGCAACGCCGGGCCCTGACTGCCTGAAGGGGGACAGTGTGGGGACAAAAGTTCCGCCTCCCGTGGAAAACGAGGTCTCACATATATGTCGACGCCTATCGATGGCAGGCCGACGCGATGCTGGACCTTCCTGTTCTGGCCCCTCTCGAGCCTTTTTGTCGTGGGTAGAGTGCTCCCCCAGGCGGCGGCGGGCATTAATTGGCTGCGTCCCCGCAAGGTCCTTTTGTACGCGCTTCGGCAACTGGTCGCCAGCCAGATAGCAACGGCCGGCCCAATGTTTCGTCTTACTGATCAACGCCCCTAGCCGGGGGCACGGAGCACGACACAGATCGGCTGTGACCGTGGGTGCTTATGCTGCAATTTGCCGGTCTGGTGCTGATGGCCATTCGGCAAAACTTGTCGACGCGGTTACAAAACTCAGCCATATACTTGGCTATGTCGACGCGCACCAAAGCAGGACAGGTACTTTTTCTCGCGCAGGCACCCCGCAGCAGCAGTATGTAGGGCACTCGCAGATTCGGGAGCGAGAGATAACCTAATTTCACATTCTAATTTTCCATCCAATCGCACGAGATAGTCCACGACACATCGGCGCCCGATCCTCGCATCGACACCGTTCGGCGTTACACTACATCCCTATCAGATGCCAAGAAGCAGCCACACTACCACAATCAGAGAGCCGCATAATCCAGATTCTACCTCGGTGCATTGACAGTGAAGGCCATTCCCTGGTGTGGCTGGGAGCTCGCTTCATCGGCCACAAACCTTCTGATTATGCCGAGACATGGCAGCGTCGCTATTCCTCGCGCATGCTCCGAACATGGCAGTGTTTCAATTAAAGTTCTTGAATGTCCTGTAAGGGCAGCCCTTCCAGAACGTCATCTGACAGCTGCCAGAAGCCGTTGTTACAGTAGCGCCCGCGTTAAAGTTTCCAACCCACCAACAGATTGGGCGCCCGCCATCCATGGTTCAACAACCTTTTTTTTTCTCGTCGCAGAGCTCAGTCGTTTCAGGTGATTGACCATTACCAATCGGCTTATGAGGAAAGACGATGTTAAGCTCACGAATACAGAAGTCGACGGTGAGGAGAGCCCGCACCGAGACCTTTGCCCGAGACCTTTTTGCCACTGTGTTAGAGACCACGTGCTCTGCTACGACTGGAACTTGGGTTAGGTAACTCTAGTTTAAGTATCTTTGGCATCAAGGACGCCAAAATTCCAGACCACGCGAGCCTGTTTATTACCAGGCCATGCTCGAGGCTGGCCAGGACCGAGCCTAGTCTGGGTAGGCATTGTGCGCTGACTCAGAACTCAATTGAGTGTTCATCGATCCTTTCGGGGAGGCCTGAATTGCTTACCCGCCTCTCCACTAGAAGGATCAGTGGGCAAATTGCTACCTCTGCCAGGTTCATGAACGAAAGTGCCAAATGTGAGAACCACTTTGGGCAATGTTACACTGGGCAGGTAGCTGGCTTAGAAGACCTTAATAAGATTTTTTTTTTCTGGTGTTTCAAACAATAGCAAAGCATCTATACCCCTGTTTATTACCTTTATAGGCTGTTTCAACTGTCCCTTCGCTTTCCCCCTCCTATTCTAATGCCCCAGGGTAGCACCCGGCACTTGAAGATTTCCCGGCGAAATGACACAATAAACCGTAGCCAAACGATATCATGTTCAATGCCTTGTGCTTAAATTGCAGCATCCATAGATATTAACGCAAATTGATGCCTCCGGAACTATTACTATTTAAAAACAAAAAAAGTCTGTCGTGGGTGCAAAATGGTGAATCGACCCGACAACTAGTATCCTAACAATAAGTAGTTTAACATATAAGCTTGGCCTAATTTGCTTTTTGGTTTGTCTTAAGCGCCCAAGGATGCCCGCGTTCAAACTCGAGTTGTGGCCTTCTCGATGATATCAACCAACTTTGGAAGGTTCTCCTTATTCAAGAAGGGGCTATGACCGGAAGAAAGCTTCTCAAGCCGCACGGTGTCACCCATGGCCGCCACCATTTCCAGTTGGCCTTCGATCGGAAGGGCATGATCATCCTCGCATGCTACATATGTCTTTGGGACCGCAATATCTGTAGCAACAAAAGACGTTGGTGTATCAAAGCTTGCTCTGCTTTGGTGCACGCAACTTGCAAGCATGTGGCTGGGGGTATCTGTGTCGATGTCGTGGTAGAACGCGTCCATGGCAACATCGGTCAGGAGAATGAGATCTTCCTACTCTGGTGTCAGATATGGATCACAGCCAGCACGCGTAAGGGACCAAGGACCAAGGACCAAGCCTAGGCTTAGAATAGTAGAGTAACTTACTGTCGGGTTCATGAAATGTGTGTATGTGCCTCCGATAGCCATTTTCAATGACAGGCCCTTGGCTGGCAATGCAAAAGATGTGACGTATACGACATGTTTGATACCGCCCAGCAAGCCTTTCTCGCGCCGCTCGTGCATCTGGAGGCCTTCAACAGCGGCGGATCCCGGGATGCCACCATAGCTATGACAAACCAGGATGATTTCCTTTCCCGCCTCCAAAGGCGCCTCCATGGCGTTTCGAATAGCTGCAGCGTCGTCCAGATGAGTCTTGCCTTTGACATCTGCTGCTTCCCCAGCTGTGGCATTTTCGGGCTGAAGCACCGCAAAGCCTCGGGTTGTCAAAGACTGTCGTAGCCCTTCATAGTGGTGAGGACGGTGCCAAGCTCCATGGACTAGAACAATAACGGGCTTTTCTGTGTTAACGGACATAGTGTTTGTTTACTGGGAAATTGAAAAGAGCGGCAAGTGTTGAAAAGTCAAGTCAAACGGCTTGAGATAAGCTGGAGCCCGAGTTCACCTTTTAATGGCTCATCTCGATGATCTCATAGGTGAGCTTTGTATACATCCCACGTAAGCCCTGTGGCAATTGTGGCGGACAACTTTATTCTAGGCTGCTAGGAGACATAAAAGACCAGACCAGCAAAGGTAAGAGAGTAGCTAAACCAGTCTCGTGATTTTTGTCCCACACCAATCAGGCGACAGAACTAATAAATTATGGAGTCGGCGATATCTTTGTGTTGGCCCAGTTCTACTCCGAATATTTTCACTGCGCTTGAATAAGTGTTTATTGAGAAAGGGAAAGGAGATTTGTTCAAGGTTGAGCGGAATAGGTCGATCTAACAACAAGGGCCGAGGTCTTCCTACAAATAGCGGACGTGTAAGAACCCAACTATCTAAGGTCGCTGAGGATATCTGGTTAGTAGGTGGACGACCAGTACATAATAAATTTACACGAACCTGCGAATGTTTTCGGACCTTCATCTCCAGCTTCTGCCGCATTCCCCATAATCCTCCCTAAACACGGAACCCGTCCTTGGGTGGTTGAGATCCTAGAGCCAACTCCATTTCAGGGTCACTCTTTTTCATCACCCTTTGATATGCCTCTCGACTACCTACACGCTCGAGATAGCTGAGCACATTGGTGTATTCCTCCAAGGAGTAGGGATGGAAGTATCGCATGGTCGTGAGCGAAAACACTACCATCACATCTGCCACTGTAAACTCGTCGCCTGCAAGCCACGCATTGCTGCTCAACCTTTGATTCAAGGCTTTCAACGCTCTCTGGAATCTGTCGTTCGAAATCACCATAAGCGTGCTATCAGCACTCAGTCCAGCGGAACGGGCTGCCATGGCACGGCCCAGGGCAGGCTGAAAGCTTCCAGCAGCCCAGTGCCACCAGAATAGAAAGTCTGCATATGCTGGGTCGGCAGGACGTAGAAACAACCGGCCCTTGCCGTACCTGTGGCAAATGTATTCGACGCAGGCGCAACTTTCGGCTAGAGTGAGACTGCCATCCTGGATAACAGGGGCAGTTCCCATGAAGTGCAGCGCCTTGTACTCCGGTGGTGCTAGTAGTGGAGCTCTTGTGTAGGTTTTGAGCTCATATTCGACGCCTAGCTCTTCGCAGAGCCATGGAAGGCGTTCCGACTGAGAGACATGGAGGTGGTGGATGATAAGAGGCATCTTGGAAAAGGTACAGTTGCGTAAGAAGACGAATATTAGAATGAGAGCTTGTGACCGCAACGGATGAACACGAGCCGGGATTCTGGGGGAACAGATCAATCTCGGCTGCATTACTTATACATCCAGGGTCGACATCGTCATCGTTATGACCATGGGTTTTCCGGTCCATTTTCCGGTCCCACTTGATCACAGATTAACTTTAGCCAATCAGATTATTTGCCGATACGGAAAATGAGCTGCCCTTCTTCCACTCCAGCGATTCGAGGCGATTGTGAAAGATGATTTTTGCGAACTTATTATTAAGTGCTGCATGCGATTATCAATTGATATTGTCCCAAGGTTAAGCAGCCGATATTAAACTTCGAATACTGGACGAGAGCGAAATAAGATTGTATTTACGCTATGTATTGCTTAGCTAAATCCTCAGTCCCCTTGTGTATCTAGAAAATCCCAGCTCAAGGGATCTATTTCCAGAAATGAGAGATCCATTCCCTCATTTTCCGGGAAGAAGCCACTCATTTCAGCGTCGAAAAGAGAGTTAAACACATCTAGAGTCGGCCATCCGCTTGCACCTATGTCAACCTGCTGGGACGATAACGGGGGCGCCGCGACTTGGGGTGGTTGTTGTGTAAGTTGGAGCTCGACTTCCGAACTTGACTTATCCAGCCCGTCTTGATTGGCAGTTCCTCCTCCAGGACCGGAGCTGGCGTTTTGCAGTAAACCCGAGGTCTTGTGGCTCCCTGTCAAAACCAACTCTTCAGAGGTACCATCCTCTGTTTCTATTCCATTCCTGTCCTATATCCGAGTTGCTGTCACTATTGTATTCAAACAGCATGGTTTGGAAGCAACATGTAACCTACTGTGTTTTGTGGGCTCTCATTCTCGGCGAGGGCATTGTTTTCTTCTCCAGGGTTCACATACCCTCCATCACTCGACCTTAGGACACCGGTAAATTCTAGAATGGAGGACCGGGCGAGTAAAGCATCCACTTTAAAGCTGGTTAAGTCACAAATGTCGGTATACTTGGGTTCATTCGTAATTATCGGAGGGTTTTGCTGATGGATGTCGTATAAGCATCGAACGTAGATTTGCTGTATATGGCTATTAGCAAGCCTTGCCCTTATCATGATATACGCGGAAGCCCTACTAGAAGTGACGCAAGTTTCCAGTAACAAGTCATCATATGTATCATTCTGACGTTCGCTCCAACGTTGACTTGTGCTTGTTCTCTGACGGTCGGCTCAGAGCACCATAGGAAGGGGATTTGTATTGCGCAGCCGCAGTACGCAGCGTATGCCACGAAGCTTGGCATTGCACTGAGTCGCGTATCAGCTGACAAAACGGCTTTCAGTAATCCAGAGACGACACTGGCATGCTCGAAAGCTACTTGGGCAGATAGCTGTCGTGCTGATGGCCAGCTGGCGTCGCCTGAGCTCCAACAGAAGAGAGGAACAATGGATGCATGTAGAGAGCAAAGTGACTGATGATAAACGAGGTTAGTGAGGAGGATCTTGGGGAGTTCCTTGCTCTCAACGTTTGTAACATTGGATGATTCAAGTTTGTAATCTGGTCGTACTCTTTGCCACCAGATCGATATTTTATTCTCCAGCGTGAGAATATCCCTAATTCTACTATCAAGGCCAACTTCAGGAGACTTGATGGTAGAAACCACAGAACACCTACAATGGTTAACTTTTTCTCATAAGAACGGATGGTGTATTATATACCACAGAGTCAAGCCACGTATAAGCTCTGCAAAAATGCCCCCCTTATTTTCCTTTAGATTTAAGGAAGCAGAGGGAGTAGTCGGGACTCCGGTCCGAAACTCTTCTTCAGGCCATGGAAGGTCCAGATTACGAAGATCAGTTATGGCTTCAAACTGGAATAGCTTCTCTGAGCTGAAGCAGTGCATGAGGTAGCAAGCCCAGAGCCGCCTTCTCCGTATCTCGGAGTTCAGGATCTCCTTATTGGGCGGCTTTTTCGGCCCAAGACCGATAATATGAAGGAGTTGACAGGCATTCCCTAGCAAGCATGAGCCACCTTCCAGAATTCATTGATCATAATTTACCTTTGTAAAGATAGCTGATCCTCCATGAGCCTTGACTGTGCCAAAATAGAGCAAGGTTGAAGAACGTTACGATATTGTCCTCATGGAGATCCTCGGCCTCTTGGAACACTAGTTTTCCCGCTTGTTTCGCCCATTGAAGCATGAAACCCCGATCTTTGAGTGTGGTCTTTCCACTATGGTCTCGGTAGAAACTGGATGAGCGTGGTTAGTCTAGAAAGCAAAGTACGATGTGACCCTTACTTTGCTCCCCAGGCGCATATGCTCAAAAGTACATGGGAACGGACGGTGCCTGCTGCAAGCGATTCGAGGAAAAGTGACTTATGGAGTAGTAAATCAGACTGATACACATTGTCAAAGTATTCTTCCACGAGAGTGGCCACTAGGGAGGCGGGTATTCCGTAATGAGATGTCTCATCTGGACGACCCGGGAGTAGCTCAGGCCTTGAAGAATCCCTGTCGTGTTCTTGAGCAAGACCCAAGTTGGTCAATTGTTGAGTTGGCAAAGATTTCCGGAGACCATGATCTTGCGAGCCCTGCGAGGCCAGTCGGCCTTTTTGCACACGACTGGGCCCCGTGCTGTATATGCATCTGCGCTTAAGCCTGATACACCGCTTGCAACTTGGTCGCTCGCCGGAACAGCGAATCTAGAAATCAGGTTAGTAGGGGGTAACATTTCGAGTTTGAACGACTTGTGGCGGTTTGTTACTTTTTGGTCCTTACAAATGCGGCAAGCCGTACTCGGTCTGCCAGGAGCAGTCGGCATGACGGCGTGGTTGTTGAGAGCAGTGTCAGGGATAAGCTTTACTAAGTGACGCGGTTATTTAGTCCACATACTGTAAAAACAATTCTCCGGCCCCGAAAACAGGACCAAGATTAGCAGATACAAACAAGAACCCATAATTCTATAAGCTTGACATAAGTGCTGGAGACGTAACAGGATCCCAGGATTCATCAATTAAAGGCTACTGGTGTCTACGATTGAGAAGGCTCTCATACGAAGGGCCGGAAAAATGTTGCCATTCTTGGGATGATTGCCTGATTAGTTAGGTATCCTGCATGTGGACTTGCGGGAGCCACCGCAGTGTTCTTTCCTCACAGAGATCCTGCCTTGGAACTCACCTACCTACCTAAATCCAACGACCGAGCCCCCAACGGGAAAATTAAGCCCGAGCACCCGACAAAGCATCATGATCATCAGGTGGCTGCTATTTCCCGTCTTCTCCCCTGTGCTAAGCCTGTTCCTAACCTTATTCCTGCTGGGGTCTCTCTCTCATTGTGGGGTCAACGCCGCGGCAAAAAGAGGTGATTGAAGCGCATCACCCCCAAACCGGCGGGGGATCGGCGTTACACCAGGAACCACACCACGGATGGACTGCACCGTTGGCTGTATTCTTATTTATCCGTCGAACCCCCGCCTAGCTCATGCTTAAAGTCGAAGGGCCCGCGGCTTGGCGCTGTCATTTAGTAAGGTGAAAGTTGAAATGCGGAGCTACTGCCGGACTGGGACATGACTACCGTTTGAGCTCTCTATTATCGGGCCAAGATATACCGAAGCGGCTATAAAGTAGAAATGGTGCCATGCTCCCTCGCGTTTCTGCACCTCCTGCCCCTTCCTGATCTCATGCCTTGTACGGTCAGTTGTCATTCACCAAAATGAGAATGAATATCTTACGTACGCTGGTGTTTGCTGCGTGTGCAAGTGCCAAGTGGATCGTACCAGGTGCTCGATGGCTCGATACCGATGGCAACATTTTCAACGCTCATGCAGGTGGACTTTGTGTCGACCAGAAAAGTGGAAGGTTCTATTGGTTCGGAGAGCACAAGACTCAGGGCCAGGAGGAGGGCGGTGGCATCTCCGTCTACAGCTCCGATGATCTTGCGACATGGGAATCCCATGGTCTGGCTTTAAGTATGTTCTGCCTCTTCAGCCTCGGAAACGTGTCGTTCGCTCAAGTAATCGCAGAGCCCGTCGAAAACCATAAATACATATCTCCACAGAGTGTCATTCAACGCCCCAAAGTTATTTATAGCAAGGAAACGGGGAAGTACCATGTAGGCTTGACTCTACTGGATTTTGAGGGCAGCACTGCGGAATTAGCTGGCATGCTGACACTTACCAGATGTGGTGGCATGCCGATGATAAAAACTATAGCATGCTTCTTCAAGGGCTTGCTACCTCTGATGATATTGCTGGACCTTACGAATTTCAACACGCTGCTGCTCCTCTCGGGAATTGGTCTCAGGATTTTGGCGCCTTTACCGACTACAAGTCTGGTCATTCTTACGCTCTTTACTCAAATGGTGATCGCGTCGAAGGTCGTGATGTGTATGTTAGTAAGTTCAACGACAACCTCACCGACGTCGAGGAGGTCACCTTCCGGTTCAACAAGTATGATTTCGAGGCTCCCACAATTCTGCAAACCGATAAGAGCTATTGGGCTTTAATGAGCCACAAGACAGGCTACCGCCCAAACAGTGAGTGCTCCAAGTTTTCATATAAGGGTATCCCCCTAACTATTTCAGATGTTGTGGCTATGCGAGCCGACAAACTCGAAGGCCCTTGGTCTCAGCCGTTCTTCGTCTCACCCGCCTACACTCGAACCTTCAGCACCCAATCTGGTTTCTCATGGAGGATCAAAGGCACCAAGAAAACCACGTACTTGTACATGGGTGATCAGGTACATCTGATACTGGTATATCGATTTGAACCGGCAGGCTAACCAGTCAAAGTGGGACATGTTGTCACTCTGGGAGAGCCGTAACGTCTGGCTTCCTATTGAGATAAACGAGCGCGAGCGTGGCCTGGAGGTTGTATGGCATGATGTTTACGATCTCAACGTGTAAGAAACTTTACATGTGCTCAGTTGCGTAACCATGCTAATATTTAGCAGAAAGACTGGCGAATGGAAACCCATTGAAGGCAAAACTTATGCCTCGAAAGGCGCGAAATTGGCCGGCGATGCCTACCTCCAGGAAGCTGTATGTCGAACTCCCTTGAACTGAAATATGGAAGCTGACTTGGTTCCGCGATAAAGACCTTCGGCATCGATCATGTCATAACTACGGGTATTTACGGTAATGATAGCACCGCGACATTTACCGTCACTGGCGAGGGCCAAGACCAATGGGTCTCGTTTTATCACCAGAGTAAGTCAACGTTGGTTCTCCTTGTTCAGGAACTTTGTGATAACAAGGAACCTAGACATCGATGACATGGGTTTCGGTGACCAGCCCATGGGCTCACCCGACCGAATCAATGGCACCTGGCAAATCCGACGCATCAGCAGCGTCGTAGTCAACGGCGATACTGACAAAGTATATACACTTTATCAAAAAGACACCCACAAAGGAATCATTCTGTCAACTCCTCTACTTCTGCCCCTAAAAAAGGGCAAGAATACGATTACTGTCGGTGGTCTCCATAACGGGTTTGACTACAAAGGTGCAGACCTCGACCGCATCGTTGTCTACCCACCTGAGAAGAAGAAAGCGAAGAGGAGTATGCTCGATGTGCTTATGTGGAAGTAAACTGCTGCAATGTCACAACTGCCGCCAATGCGGTCAGGTGTGCGTGGCCAAACCGACGACGTTGCTCTTGGGTGGAAGTCATCACACTCGTATCTATATGCTATAGCGATTTTCTACTCTAATAAGAAATCAGACGATCTAACAAACCAAAAGCATGCGTGTGCGCACAAACAAGTCCCTTGAGTTCCAGAACTTGGGCCGTACGTTCAGCTGTTCAAGCAGCAAGCCTTAGAACCTCATCCGCTGCAGTAGCTCTTCCGCCTCCGTTCTGCCCGCACACATCGGCAAGCGACCTAGACTTGGCAGCATACTCTGCATTCTTGTCAAGCACTACATCAACAAGCGCTGAAGTGAGTTCCGGCTCGATCCATCTGGGACATCCCTTTTTGCTTCCCCATCGTCCAATCCCGAGGATTTCAGCCCGGTTAGCAAAGTCATAGCAATCGAACCAACTAGGAAGGACAACCTGAGGAACTCCAGCGCTGTCTGAAGTTAGCATTTCTCTAGACAATTGGACGGTGAATCCTACCAAACGGCTTCGTAGAAAGAATTGGCACCGCCGTGACTGACTGCACATATCACATGCCCAGTTTCAAGAATGGAGCTGGGTTCCGACGATAGCCAGTCAACAATTCGAACCCGGTCTCCATCCATCTCGTTACTCAAAACTTTGTGAACGGCCGAGCCAGGCCCAACGTTAAAGTCTCCGCTGCGCTTCACATCCTTCTGAAGTTTCCACAGGACCTGGAGACCTGACATCTTCTCCTGGGCTGAGGCAGCCATATCAATGAGTGTCTTCAATGAGCGCGCCATTTCCACGGCCTCGGCCTCCGATGTCAAACAATGAGTTCCAAGGTTGATATAGATGACAGGACCACGCTTCAGCCAAACCGCCAGCTCGTCATCAAGGGCAGTCAGTGGTCGAAGAATAGGTCCGCACCCAAAGATCTTGTCCATGTACTCTTTTGGTGGATTCACGTAGTCGAGGCTGGGAAAATCGACTTCAGGGCGGGAGCTGATTAGGACCTTGTCGATGCTCTCCAGACCGCCGTGAACCATCGATAAGTTTTCGACGATATCGAGTTTGGGTAATTCCGTGAGTTCCCGGATCTTAGCTGTCATTGAGGCCTTGTGTTTGTCCGTAGCCAGTACACCGATCAATCGAAAAAGAAGATAGACATTGAGTGGGATCTGGGACCATGGAATCGGCATCGGAAGCCCAGATCCCACCACTGGCCACTTCCAGAACGGAGCGCCACGAGGTTCAAGATGGTGGATATAATCCTTGATAGAGTTTGGCGATAGGATGGCAAGATTGAACGGTGTTGGCACACAGCTCTTCATGTGTTTGGCTGCGGTGATGCCAGGAGCGAAGATTTGATCCACGAGGATAACGTTGGGTTGCAAGGTCTCAATCAGACTGCAGATCTCCTTGAACATGGCAACAAACTCCTCGGGTGTCCAGCATAGGAAAGCCCACGCAAGGATGAACCGCATAGACGTAGGTGTATTCTGGAACCCGGGCTTAAGCAGAGCGACGGCGAACAACTGCATCGAGGGGTCTTTGCTGCTGTTGAGACACTCAAACATCGACCGGCCAGGGAGTGCGTGAAAGCTGGCACGGCTTTCTTCACCGTCTCTAGCTAATGCCTTGGTCCAGGCCTTTTGAAGGCGGGAAAAAGACGCGAGGTGAATATCGACATTTGGGTCTCGTTCGAGCAAGGCGTGAGCTGTGGCGATGAAGACATTTGCTTGGCCAAACTCGGAGTTTGTAAGCATAAGGACCTTGCGTCGCGACATGGTAGCGGTTGCGTTTAGTATTTCGTCTCTAGAATTCGAGTAACGGTCAAGAGTTGAAGTTCCGGTGAGGGCCGAAATCAGGGGCAATTATGAACCTCAGCGGCTCTCTAGTTACCAAAGGCATCTTAAATGACATAAGCGCTAAAGTTTTCTTAGTGTGCTTTAGCAATGAATCCTCGAAGCTACGAGGCCGGACTAGTGATAAGCGAACCGTCATGGCAGTCCCACCGTTTTGATTGCGATGCTCCCTGGCAAGAAGCGGAAGAAGCCGGCTGTTTGAACCTTGTTCCTGATTGGTTCTTGGTTGTTGAGGTAGGGCTGCGGCGTCGCAGTACTGTAGGATTCGCAATCCTTCGTCAGTCATTTCTCACGTAACGGCAGTTGATGATCCAGGATAGCAATCCGCCCTATTAAACCACAAGGATGGCGCTCCAAGCTCAAGTCGATCGCGTGCTTCTAGAAACAAACCTCTCAGCAGATGGAATGTCTGGTCTTGCGTCGTTGTATCAGTCGCAAGGTTTGGTTGCAACTCTCGCGAACGGCGACAATTGAATTTGGGCTTCTCAAGAGCCAAGGTAAATCGTCAAGGAAAGGACCACGTTGGCCAAAAGCTGTTAGAACTGCTTCACATAGAAGACTTGTATGGAGTAGGCGTTCCCCAATTCCAAGGAGTAAGAAAAGAGAGATATTAGGTATAACAAAAGCTAATTACATGTCAATATTCAGCTCTTTCAAATCGGACACATATTTAGTAGTCTGAATCCCATTCCCCCGCAGCGTCGAGGTGATCGACAGATGCCGTGAACAAGAGTTTCATCTGTGCAAATTCCCAGGACCTTTTTCCCCCATCGGAATCCACGTCATGTTTCTGAAATATATTCCATGCGTCTTGCAACCACTGTCCACGATCAGTAGAATTCGGGTCCCTGTGGAGGGCTTCTGCGGGTTCTAGTTGAAGGGAATATCTCGCCTGGATGTAGTCTTCCACGCAGTTACACATCGGAGCTATATAATCATATGGTGTACACCCGAATTTGTTTTTGGCGTTCGGGTCACTACCGTAAATCAGAAGCTTCTTGATAATCAATATCCTTGAGTGACTCATATTGATCCACGTGTTGGCCTCCCAAACCTTCTCAAAGGCGCGGTGGAGCGGAGTGTTACCCCGATCGTCGGGGAGATTTGGATTTGCCCCGAGCTCAAGCAGCTCGGTGACAACGTCCAGCCTTAAACCGCCAAAAGCGGCGGAGTGGAGAAGAGTGCTGCCATCGAGATTGTTACTCCGGTCTTGATAGTTAACGCCACGTTCAAGAGCAACATGCCAATCCAGTGAATGGTTATAAGAGTTGTCCGTCCCATCCATGACATTTTGGTGAAAGTCATGCGGGACGACACTTTGGTGGAAATCATGCGGTACGACTCTCTGTCTTCGGGATTGTCGCTCGGCTCGATTCTGATTGATATGCTTCTTATGCTGAGCGCATTCATCACAGCCCGGGTCGTCGCACTGGAGTCGGCGGCTGCTGTCACAGAATTCTTGCAGCTTCTCATAACCCAAAGAGACACCGTACGTTTTAAAAGAATCAGAGCCCCAGTATTCGTCAAAGGTAGCACTGAAGGTCTGTAGGGCTGACCCATTGCCTTGGAACCGGACGTTCCATTCGTGTCCCAATGTCAAGGCCGACTCGGACATGTTGGACGACCCAACGATGCACACATGCTGGCATTGGCAATTGTGAGGATGCGTATCGCAGCGAATCCAAATGTGCCAGCTCTTGGCGTGAAGTGTAGGGCTTAATCCTGTCATGATTTTGATTTCGAAGTTGGATAGCTGTGCGAGCTGATGTATTGCCTCGGCTTGGGTGATTTGGTGTTGAGTTGTCGCAATCAGTCGCACCGGTACGCGCCTCTCAGTAAGCTTCTCAAAGACCGGCCAGAGGAGGCGAACTCCAGATCGCATTACGTACGAACAAACGATGTCTACACGCTTGACATCCGGCGACCTCAGATCTGACTCCAGATGATGTAGCAGCGTGCCGCCCTGGCCGTTCGTGATGAGTTGTGCATTGGACTGTCGTGCATGTCAGATATTAAACCCTTGTGCGTGGTAATATTGTTCTCTACGGACCTCATTTTGAGATTCTCGTTGCGTACATGCAGTGTTCTGGTCCCGGAAAGACATGGTCGCTATGCTTAGGGCTTGTTATAGAGACTTCGGTTGGTAGAGGGAAGATGAAGATGAGGAAGAAACAAGCACAGGACGCGGGGTTCATTGAGGCAAATGCGGGGGAATCCTTATAATAGATTACAAAGGTGTGTCAAATGACTTGTCAAGTGCCCTTGGCGGCTGCTTTATCCATGGCCCGGACGAGTCATATGTGGCTGGCATTTGCACTTTTAAGCATGAATGCCTCAGGATCTATATATAGATATTTACCATCTTTACTTGGAGTCATCAAGAGTACTAGTGTTAGTTCTCGAATTAATATTATAGTGTCTTAATAAACCGTTATTATTTGTATTTTGCCGAGATTTGTTCTTAAGAACTATAGTACCATACATTGTATTTAGACAAGAACGTGTAGGATAATGGCCACTCACCTAGATTGGCCTAGATCCTAAAAGCGACGGCTTTATAGCTGCGCTGACTCGAACGCTTTTAATAGTGTTACTAGTCGTGATAGACCTGTCAGTCTCTTAGTTCTCTGACTTGCTTGCCGCTCCTAGCACGACGTGTTTTCCACAATGACAAAATACACGGACTTTAGTTCAAGCTGCGAAATGGTATCGGCTCAAGCGCGAGGGGGAAAATCGAGGACTTCTTAAAGCTCTTCGTTACTAAGAGACTACATCATGATGTAATGGTATTAATTTCATAGCCCAGTCCTACTCAAATTGGTCGAATGCCTCCCAGAGCTCAAACAGCCACTGAGCTCACAAATTTACCCTTCAATCCCAGTCCCCCACACTAAGGATAGCCCTTGATAGAGAGGGGGCCTGTTGGTCGGTTCGCCATTGTTAAGATACTACATAGTTCCTAGCGCTTGCTTATACGAGGATACAATAAAACTCATTGTCGCGAATGACGCACCATCTGCATATGGGTCTCTTCAATCTTCTTTCCAGGAAGCATTGAAAGGCAAGCAGTTCTCACCCGACTCGTGGTTGAAGCATTTCCGATAACTGGTAAGTCTCTATACTCTAACTATGGCTAAGAAATCAGTGTTAACATACAGGTTCCCGCTACTATATAATTGCTAGATCTAGAAAAAATGCTGTTCATATTGATGACCAGACCCGTCTACTTAGATGCCACCTCCAAGTGTTGTAGAGCCCACGTTCTCTGCTCGTTGACGTATTCCGGGCTGAAGGGGTAGTCGTTATAGCCAATCTCAGATCCCTTGATGTAGAAGGAGGGTCGATGATACTTGTTCAGCTCGATGCCATTCTTTGCTCGCCAAACCAAGTCGGGGTTTGCAAGGAAGCTTCGGCCGAAAGCCACTATGACATCCCATTTCTTGTATTTCCCCTCCAGCGCCTCGGCAGCAGAGGTTGGGCTGTACCCACCTGCGACAATGACAGGTGAAAAGTTATCCCAGGTTTCCAAGATAAAGTCAAGGGTCTGGAGCTGAGTTGCGGGATCTTGATCGACAAGCAATAGCTTTGCTGGGTCTCCACGAGCTTCGACGAGAGACAGGTAAGCCAAAGGCCCAATTTTCTTCAGTTCGCTGATGATGTAGGAGTATTGTTCCTTGATGTCAGAAGACTCTGCTCCCTGGAACGAGGCATAAGGAGAAAGCCGGACACCAACCCGCTGGGGGCCGATTTCTGCAGCGACAGCCCTGACAACCTCCAGCAGCAGTCGAGACCGGTTCTCGACAGAACCGCCCCATTTGTCGGTGCGCTTGTTCACGGAATCCGAGATGAACTGGTCCAGCAGATATCCGTGAGCGCCATGAATCTCGACTCCATCGCCACCAGCCGCAATGACCCTTTTGGAAGTGTCGACAAAATCTTGAATAAAGCCCAGGATCTCCCCTTCGGCCATCTCTTCAGGTATTTCAGAGCCTTCCTCCAAAGGCACAGCACTTGAAGATCTGTACTTGAAGCCTCGCTCCTTTTGATAACTTGGATCAGCAGCTCGACCTTGACCCCAAATCTGCTGAAACCAGACAGATTTTTGGGCGTGGACACCAGCGATGACCTTCTTCCAGGCGGCAGCCTGCTCATCCGTCACAAAAGCCGGGCCTTGTCGTATACCGGTGTCTTGCATTGAAACACCAGTTGCTTCTGAGATGATTAATGTTCCCGCAGCAGATGCCCGATCGGAGTAGTATCTTTGTACAAAGGGCATGGCAACATGACTGTGATCGTGGCGGTAGCGAGTTAACGGCGCCATAGCTATGCGATGCTCGAGCTGGGCATGGCCAAGTTGCAGTGGCTTGAAGAGCTTGCTATCGGAGGATATCGTTGTTGTTGACATGGCGGTCATTGAATGTTTGTGTCGGGTGGTTGGTGAATTTGGCGTTTCCGCTATCGTTTTCCAGGTGGTGAAGGTTGGTGTTATGTATCACTAAAGTGCCAAGGGCCAAAGAGGGCCATTGTAGGCATTTGTAGTTTTTAAAGGTACAAGGATAAGGGTAGATACGAGCCCGTCATTACGTGATCCGGCTGAAAAAGCTTGTTTTAATGTGGGCAGTGGAATTCTGAGGAAGCTGCATCAGAAAATTCGCTTAGAAATAATATTGGAGCGGTATGCGCAATCCGATAATTAGAAACGTTGTCGATCAGGGTATCACCGCCCAACATTAGTCAAGTCAACTCCGGATCTCCGTCATGGTGGCGCGGCTGCCCAGTCACAGACCAATGGGATCAGCCCCTGAGATAGCAACTCGTCTCAGCCAATAGGAGTAACTCCATGGAGGGGATGGCGTCTTGACGGGCCAATGGGATTTACTCCCTCTCCAGACAGGAGCAACCTCGATCTCTCAGGTACCGAAAATGAAGGAGACCCGGAATGTCTGTACAACCTCCTCGTGGGCCTCAAGGCACGGAGATCCGGGGTGGTTGACTTTGACGCCCTCCAGATGCATTGACAGCAACCCTCACTAGGAATATTTAAACTTGGATGATAACCCACTCAACCCAACTAGAATAACATCACTTCAATCAACAGAAAATCGACAGAAAGAGATCCTACTCAAAGGGAAAAACATCCACTCATAATCAGTCTTTTCTGCTACCAACCGCCAATTGCATTCTTCCTTGTATCTTCAACAACATGTCTCCACCTCGTCGTGCCCTCATCAGTATCACCTCTGCCAAGGCTACCCTATTCCAGGGAGCAGAGACCACCGGCCTATTCATCACCGAAGCTTTGCATCCCTACAAGGTGCTAACAGCTGCCGGGTTCGAAGTTGATTTGGCCTCAGAGACTGGTAGCTACACACCAGACTGGCTCTCGCAGCAACCTGACTTCCTCAATGGAGACGACCTAGCTGTTTGGAACGACTCGAACAGTGACTTTCGAAAGAAGCTCGACAATATGCCCAAGGCAGCGGACCTTGACGGGTCTAAGTACGGTCTCTTCTTTGCCTCCGCCGGCCACGCTGCTTTGATCGATTACCCCACGGCGACCTCGCTCCAAAAAATTGCAGCCCAAGTCTGGGCCAACGGTGGTGTCGTCTCATCTGTCTGCCATGGACCTGCTATTTTCGCCAATTTGATTGATCCGACTACCAATGAACCATTGATCAATGGCAAGAAGATCACTGGCTTCACTACCGAGGCTGAAAACGACATGAAAATCATGAGTGAGCTCAAGAGTTGGAAAGCCGAGCTGGTGGAGGATGTTGCGGCTCGTCTTGGTGCCACTTGTAAGTCCTAAGTGGTCCTTGTGGGAGATGCTGGTTACTGACATCTTGGTTAACAGATGAACGTGCTCCCGGTGTATGGGATGATTTCCATGTGGTTGATGGGCGTCTGGTGACAGGCCAGAACCCAGCCAGCGCAACCTCTACTACCAAAGCTGCTGTTTCTGTATTCGACAACCTATAATCCGAGGACTTGTAAGGGGACATTGACAAGGAGACAGAGTGCCGCCGAATAATCCGTTTTATTTGTCTCGTGGGGTTGAGATGTCAGATAGTTACTGGGTTTGCTCCCTTCGCTTACTATGATGGAACGAAATGTCTCAATCGTTCATAATAGGGTCACTATTATTGTTCTCATCTAAAAAGACGAATTACTATCGTTCAGATGATTTATTTCACTTGAAACTAGTGTATGTGAACACCTGTGTAGGTGTGTTCAACTGGCCTGACCCTTGTACGGATGCTTCCCTTATAGGTACCTTAAGCACTTCCCGGCTAAAGCATTCCCATATCGGCCCAAAAGTCCACGTCGACTGCCATATCCATCAGGTCAAATGTTGGGCCGCTGATTGCACTAAAATCTGGTGCTAACGGAAAGTCGCTTGCTAAAGCTTCGGAATTCACCACTGGATCCTCCATCCCCATCCCCACTGAGGCACCAGCTGCAGACACGAGGCCGCTAGTGGCAGACTCAATGCTCGGACACAACGTGCGAACAATAGCAGCGGCCTTTGTTCCAGTCCCAAAGCTCGCTCCGAACTTATCCAGAACAGCCACAGCGTTCTCGATAGCTGTGCGGGCTGCTGGGGTTGATGGACTCTGCGGATTCGCTAGAACAAAGCCAGAGAGAGTCATGGCTGCATTCCACTGCCACTGGAAAGCTTCGTGCCATCCGTCAATGATGGATGTTGACGACGAAGCTTGTTGCGTGGTTTTGGTCAGCTCTATCGCGTGGACGGCGGATCTTTTTGCCATTTCGTGGGCCAAACTATCACACGGCTGCGCCCGATCAAATGAGATGAATGGGCGATAAATGTTGACGCACATGTGGTGATACTCTAGCTCCAAAAGCAAACGCTGTCTCTGGAGCCACAGGGGTGCGTACTGTTCAACATCAAGAGCGGATCCGTCTGTCGACAAAGGGCTGCCCTGGTCCTGGCGGCGTGTCTTGAGCGCATTGGGAACACAGTTGACCCATTCGCTGAGGCTTTGTGTACAGGGGCTCCAGACTTTTGCCAGGTCCTCCAAGCGGCCTGGATCATAGGAAATAGTCTTTCCAGTGCTCGGACCATAGTCATGACTATAGAAAGCAGTATAGACAGCCCGGAATGTCCTGAACAGCTTGATGTGGTTGAGGCTGAAGCTTAGCCAAGTTGCATCGCCCCCAATAGGAGCAAATGTTGACCCTGAGATTATTGAAGCTTCCAGGGTGTCGCTTGGAAGCTCGGGCATGACTTGAGATTCCTGGATTAGGAACGGGCGGCCAAGTTTCATGCCAACTTTGGTGTCCAGTACATATACGGCCCACCATAGGCGTCTGCGACTCTGGCGTTCGCGTTCGGACATGCTGGATGGAGGGTCTAAGTGCAGACCAAGCATGTATGCTGTCCGCACAGCGAGGCCACAAATACTGTCCGCCATGTTGTGAAAGGATCCGCCGCATACATAAATAGCACAAAGCAAGTGGCATTGAAGCGTCGATATCGTGGGACTCTCCATCTCGCAAGCTAGCAGTGCCTGTGCTCGTCGATAGTGCCATCGGCCGGCTATCGTTGCGTCATTGTCTTCAACAATGTTACCCTGACGGCCACATGGCAGCGCTGATGTGCCATACTGCATACACATAGCCACAACAATATCGACCAATGCTGAAGGCTTTCTTGGCTGTCCCGGTAGAACATCAATATAGAGTGACTGATAATCTTTTTTGAAGCTGGCCTCATCGATAATGGCGTCAAGAGAGGTATGGTAAGTTTGCCAGAACAGATTGATAAAATATTCCTCTTGAACTGGACCGAGGTAGACGGCGGCGTTGTTGATTTCCGCAAGGGGCGCAAGAGGTGCGAGCAGACTCGAAGCATCATGCGCAGCACTTGACTGATCGACCAACTCCAGGTTACTCGCCAAATGAATCAACATATGGTCAGGTTGAGCACTCAGAAACGCACTGAGGCGGTGGATGAAGTAGTAGAGTGAAGAAGGCCCAAACCACGCACTATGAGGAGAACGTGCAGGTCGAAGCTGGATGCCATTCCAGCACTTGATTTTGGAGTTTTCACGGACCTCCAAACTCTGTGATGGCGCTGTGGATAATGCCGAGTCTTGGCCCAGAGATGGCTGGATGGAAGGTTCGAGATTGCGTGTTCGTTCAAGTTCAGCTTCCAACTGCTGCACTCTCCTTTGTAGACGTCCAATCTCTTCATGCGCTTGAGGCAGTGTTGACGGTTTGGTGGTGCTACTGTTGCTGCATGGTCTACCCCGGCTTCGACAGTTGAAACAAGGAGAGTTGTCATCACATTTGATGCGTTGAATTCGACATCCATCGCAAGCTCTGCCGACTTGCCTTCGTTTCCGTTTATGTTCAAATCGCTGCGACTCCCGGGCTTGAGCACCCGAGACTGGAGTCTCCATTGGCGTGTACCGTCGTTTGAGCAGCGCTTTCGCAGTTAACAATACCTAGCGAAGGACCCCGGAGCAAAACCCCGGAGAAGAAACAATCGACACGGAGTTAACTTACCGCCCAGATGAATGGATGACGTTAGACAAAGGAAAAGGTGGGGAGATAGGGCTGAGTTGCTTGGCTTATTTCACAGCTTACCTAACGAGCTGACAAACGAGATCAGGGGAATCTCATTGGTAGGAGAGTCTTATCGGCCCTCTAATGTGTTCAAGAGTATAGAAATAATGATTGTTCAAGGTACTCTCGGTTTAACAGGATGCACCTATGAATTACGACTTTTGTGCGAGCCAGAAAAGGCCGAAAGGAAACTTTTTTAAACCAAGAATCCTAAAAAAAAAAGGAGAAAAAAAAGAGGCATCGAAGAAAATTTGAATACTTAAGCAAAATCAAGTACGATAACTTTTATGGCGGAGGCACTACTGAATCAAATTTGACAGTAGAAACCCCCATTAACCTCTAATGCGGAAACCTTCACCGGGCCACTATGTCTCTTTCATTGTGGTGGCGTGCCCTGTCTTGTTTTCCTCATTCCGGTAGTGCTATGGGGCTCCTGTAAGGACAAGTCATTGCGAGCTTGACGAATATGGTTGAAAATGAGCATATGGCCTAGACTCGCGGAATTTAGTACCAAGTCTCATTTACAGAGCGTTTTCCAAGACATAGTCAGGCATCTTTGAGATATCAGCTGTCTACACACACTCAGCCTGGAACACGCAGTAACCCCAAGATATCGGCCTGTGATCGAAGTATGGATTGGAAATAAAGACAAAAGCCCTCGTAGGCTTGATTATAAGAAGTATTTGGGCAGTTCGTACGCTGACCATTTAATTCTGGTACTTCCAGCTTTCTTTGTGGATCAACCGCGCCATGGAACTCGATATGTAGTTGAAAGCCAAGCAGTTTAACACAAACTTGATTCAATGAGAAAAATGCCAGTCCAGACTAGAAAAGGTATTTTGTTAGTTGCAATCCATTTGACCCTGTCGCTGTCAGCTGACTTTTCAGTGAAGCTCACGCTGCAGCTTGTTGAACAGGGGCAATATAATTCGTGGGAACGGAACCGAAAATTGAGAGTGCTGACAGCGGTGAGAATGTCGAGGGGACAATTCGGCGTATCACCCAAACAGTAGAACAGTGAATTAATTTCCACTCCTATAAAACCCGGCTACTGAAGCTTGGAGGGCTGACCAAATGGACCCCATCGCCATCAACACTCACAAAATCAACCCAATACGATCTTTCGACTCAACGCAGAAACTATTGCACCATGGCTGTGACACGAGGCCTTATGGCCAAGGCATTCTTTGCCCGTTGTCTCCCATACTTTCTCCTGATCGTCCCTTGGGCAGCCACGTTGACATGCATCTGGCTGCTGATCAACGACACCTGGACACGTGTCTTTTGCACCCTCTTCGTGGTGCGGTACACTCGTCTCGTTGGCCATCTCCTTGGGTCTTGGATTTATCGATCTTGTAAGAAGTCTCAGGACCCGGCATTTTCTCGTGGCGACGTTACCGTCATTCTTCCTACCATCGATCCCCATGGACCAGATTTTGCAGAATGCGTTGAGAGTATTCTAACGAATCGGCCTGCAGCCATCATGGTAATCACAGTTGGGGACGAGCTCCGGAAGGAGTGCGAAACAGTTCTCCGCAGATTGAGGGATGATTTCGTGGATGTCAGGATCGGCGTGGCGGCACTTTCAGAACCAAGCAAGCGCCGCCAAATCGCCCATGGTATGCCCCAGATCGAAACACCCATCACAATCCTGGCTGACGACCACGTCTTTTGGCAAGACAGCTTCCTACCCGATGTTATCGCGCCTTTTGATGACCAAGCTGTCGGTATGGTAGCGACCAAGAAACGAGTTCGTCGAACTACGCCCGGCCAGTGGAGCTGGCCGTCGATTCTCAATTTCATTGCCTGCAACTATCTCCAGCGGCACAATTGGGAGCTCCGCGCTTCCATTGCCATTGATGGTGGAGTCTTTGTAATTTCGGGACGAACGGCTGCCTACAGAACCGAGTTTCTGAAAGATACTGACATGCTTGAGCGTTTCTGCAATGAAAAGTTCTTTTTCGGACTCTTCGGACGCCAAGGTCTCGGTCCTGACGACGACAACTTTCTGACCAGGGACGCGATGAAGAAGCGGTGGCTCATTCGATTCCAGGACACCGAGGACGCAACCATTGAGACAACTCTTGGTGAGTGGCCCAAGTTTCGAGGTCAGCTGCTGCGATGGGCAAGAACCACATTCCGCAGCAACCCTGTGATGCTTCGGGACCCTGTCTGGATTTTGCGCTATCCATGGAGCGCATTCATGGTGTACTGGGCCGCCTTGGTCAACTTTGCCATCGTTTGGGACGCGTTTCTGATTTTTACCCTGGTCATGTCCAAGGGCACCCGGGCAGCCAATGTGATGCTGCTGGTGTGCTGGATGTTTTGGACCAAGGTGGTCAAGATTATCCCACACTTTCTCCGACACCCATCTGACTTTCCACTGGTAGTATTCCAGGCCATCTTTGGCTATGTTCATAGCTTCATCAAGCTGTGGGCGTTGTTGACTTTTTGGGACTGCGACTGGTCTGGACGAAATCTTGGCAATGTGAATGCTGACGGATCAGACAGTGAGCAGCAGCCCGAACTCGACACTTCATTCCATTTTATTTGATCTTTGGCTGGCTCCAAGGTAAGATCTCTCTCCAGGTTGGTTATTATTTTTCAGGTAGGTTTTGTACTTGGACTTGGGCGTTTTGGTCAATGGACCAAGTGGATGAAAAGTACTCTGCCAAGCAAGTAACAACAGGTAAGCGGATAGGTAACAGACATAATAAGATGCTGACTTTTTTCAAACATAGCTATTGCGCAGTAACGTGCTATTCTACCCTTTATGCTGTATACGGTGATGTCGACATACAGGAATTGCATTCTATATCCAGAGGTCGCTCGATAGCCAATGGGCGGATCTCCATTCAGTCTCGAAACCGGCCATTGCCGTAGCCAGTTTAACCTTGAGAGTAGCCGCCGTATCTTCAGCGCTGATCGGCTTGTGCATAGGCCCCATGATCTCGGCGTACTTGCGGTGCAGATGGACCAGGTCCTAGCCCTGTTGAATCTTGGCCATCGTCTCTTCGAAGCGAGGCGGATAACAGCCGACGGGCGGAGGTTCAGCTATGACTTCAGGACCTTGAAGGAAACGCCAGACGCCACCTTCCGTCTCCCACGCCGGCATGACGCTCACCGACGCCCAGTCAACGATTCCAGTGAGCTCATGTGTTTTGGGGTCCACAAGCACGTTCATCCAGGAAATATTGTCGTGCCACAGCACCTTGGTGTCCAGTGAGCTGTCGATGGGGGAGTGGATCTTTGGCACGACCTACACGAGCTTGTCGACCGTGGAGAGCACGTTGGCCGTAGAGAGCACATAGATCCAATCTTTGGCGAGCCTCTCATCGGCTTCACAGTAGTAGTTGATGCCGCGTGTTGGCGAAAGATGCCGAATGCGCTGGGCAAGGAGCCTGGATTCGGACATGGCCAGCTCCTGAGATGTCGCGAACGGTCCGCGGTCGGGGCGCAAGAGGCGGCGGTTGACGTGAAAGAAGCGTGTCAACGTCGTTCATCCGACTACAAAGATGCCATCGATGACGTCTTGGCTATTCGGACTAGGCAGAGGTGGGACATGGTCGACCTAGTTCCAGACATCAGCGTGGTAGATATTGCCCAACGTCCGAAACGGGCGTTCCTAGAGCTGCTTGAAAGAGCGGGCGAGCTTGACTATCAGGTCAGACTTGGCTTCGAACGACATCGTGTCCTAGACTTTGCCGAGCGGCACGCCGTTAAGCCTCTCCATGAGTATCCACTCGAAGCCAAGCTCGTTAGAGGCGCACGATGCGAAAGCAATGACCTAAGGAACGGGCAGTGATGAGTGACGCCGCACGTAGTCTATGGCGGCAACCTCGCTTTCGGTCCCGTAGAAAGGGTCTACGGGTATGGCGACACGCATGAGGTACTCGGCACTGGTGTGGCGGGAGGAGATGAGGTAGAGGCGATGCCATCTACCTTGGGCAAAGGGCGATATTCGGGCGTCGGCAAACATGTCGGCCGGGAGGCATTCGATAGCGAGCTTGCGAGCGATGGCAATATCGGGTTCGTGGCCATGTCGGTTCTAGGGATCCTGTTGCGTTGTTGTTTTGCCAACAAAGGTGATGCTCCATGAGGGTGTTGATATGTCGGGGACCAGAGGGCATATGCCTTGGTCTAGAGCTAGTAGCGGTACGGACCATCTCCTAATCAGTGAATAGAACTAGGCGGAGACAAATGGGAGATACAGAGTGAGCAGAGGAGAGTGGTCAAAGCTGAGAGAAACCAATAAGATAACAAGCAAGATGGAAGTTGTGGAATGCGAAGAAGTGTGGTGATGCTAACTCAGAATGTGCTGTAATGGAAGGGAACTGATACGCTTCCTCACGGCGGCCGAGGCCTACAGTTCACGTGCATCATCATCTCGCTGAATCCTTCGTCATCATCAATGTCAAAATACCTAAATAATAAAACTCAAGCTGGGGTTAATCGCATGCGTACCCGTACATTACGAGTGCCCTAAATAAGTGACCCTTCTTTAGTATCGCCAATCATGCGCCCACCATCCACGACAGCAACATCCCCAGTCGCAAAGCTGTTCTTCATAAAATACAGGTATGCCTCGGCCGTCTCCTCCGCCGTTCCCACCTTTCCTAACACTGAATCCCGCTCCATTGCAGGCCACATCTGCTTCAAGGCCTCCTCTGGGAACCCGTCAAACAGCTCAGTGCGGATAAACCCAGGTCTCACACAGTTGACTCGCAAAGGCTTCAGGTCGATGGCAAAGCTCCGTGCCATAGATTCGATGCCCCCGGTTGCACCATTGAGGACAGACCAGCCCTTGCCTGGGCGCCACTGAGTCGTCGATGAAGTGAGGGTAAATGAGCTTCGAGTGTCTTGATTGATGTAGTCTGGAAGATGCTTTGCGAGGAAGATGGCGCCGGTAACACGGACAACGCTGACCCTAGAAATGTCCTCCAAGGTGACCGAGTCAATGCTCGGGAGGTTGAGAAAGTCACCTGCTGTGAAAATGACATGGTCGAGCTTTCTATCTTGGGTGGCAAATTCGAGGAGACTCTTCACATTCTCCTCGAGCGTGGCTGAGTTGGCTAGGTCACAAGTCTTGCCAGAGACCTTGCGTGGCGGAACCCGAGCGTTCTGGAGGTGTCCCTCAAGTTTCTGGACAGCATTCTCAATCTTTCTTTGATTGGAGCTACTGATGATAACATCGGCGCCATGCTCGAGGGCTGCTTCTGCGACAGCAAAGCCGATGCCAGTTGAGCCACCCACGATGAGAACCCGCTGGCCCTGAAGCTTGTTGATGTAGCGAGGTGCCATGTTGAGCTTGTAACAATCTGTGGACTTTGAGATCCGAAGAGCTTGCTGAATGGAGTGTTTTACAGGAAATCATCGGGCCTTTATATAGACCTTTTCTCGATATCGGTCCTCACTGGGTTGCAAAGTCCGCATCTTGGCTCTCCGCCAAAGTCCGCTGCCGGCATGTCTCCCAATCCCCACGTTACATGACAACATCGGTCTTTAATTCTAATATCTAACTGTGTGGGCAGTACAGTCTTAGATGGTCGAATTTCGACCACTACGTCAATGTCTGTGTCTTGTCGGCTTTGCGTTGTAGTCATTCATTTTTATGAATAGCCAGGAGCCATGATTAGCTGAACACATCAACTTCAAGATGTACCGTTTCGGATCTTATTTTTGACCAACAGGGTCTTCATCTACATCTGCAACAAGGATAGGTTAGGAAATTTGAAGGGGCTCAGGGATTCAAAGCGGAATTCAGAGGATTATAAAGCCTGTTACGAAAACGGACTCCGCGGACTCCGCTGTTAATAATGAGGGAACGTCGCGAGAATCATATTCATCGCCGGTTCTAGACAGCACAATCCACGGCTTGGAGTTTAGTTTATCTTATTTTAGTCTATTGTGTTGATTGGCACATGGCTCCTGCGATAACGACGAACCAGCTCTGGCGTGCGTCAAAAGCAGTCGACCGACAACATAATGAACCAAGATGGAATCCCATCTCCGATTGTAATTGATCAAAGTCGGCTGCTTCGTTACCGGGTCCCAGAGATTTACTTCAAGCCCACCAGCTTATGGCCAATGGCAGATCATACCTGGGCAATGGTTGTCTTAGGACAGGGCCGGGACCTGGGGGCTGTTTGAGCTGGCTCGGTGTTCTGTCATACTTTTGAATAAACTCGGGATCCGCAACTAGGCTTGTCCCAATTAACTCAAAGGCCATATCCGGTGCTGTCCGCTCAAACTGATGTCTCCAAAGCTATGTATACTGCCCATTTGAGTTTGTCAGGAGATTTCCGACGCAATCAAGACCAACTAAAATGCCTTGTTAATATTTGAGACATCATTATTTCTGGAGATTTTCGTTATAGAGTAGATAGCCTCCAGACACATCCAAATATGCCAGACCCCCGTGCTAAATCTGGGCTACCTACCAATTCAAGTCAATTGACCATCCAATGCACTTCTCTCTCGGCCTGTAACATATTATCCCCCCAGCTACTCTGACACCCATGCTTCTCATATCTATAGCTCATTTGAGCAGCAAGTCAAAGGAGGGTGTAGTATGTTTTCTCCTCTCTCCTCAGCTAACAGGGGTCTTTCAGCTGTCAGCAGTGAGAACTACGGAGCTAAAAAGATGCCTGCAGCAGGCTATCGATTTTATAACCAATAGAATGTTCCTGTTCCCTGCAATATGCTTGACTCGGTAAAGCTCAAATACCTTGGCGAGCAACTCGCGTTTGTTGATTGGTGGTGTGTTTCGCTTCGCTTGGTGATTGCACGGAGCGAAGAATTATATGTATCTCGCAGTCCCCATTTCTCCCACCACGGGTTCTTTTCTTTCTCCTCTATTAGCTTAGTCATGGCTCACATCGTGAAATGATGCTAGGTCGCCTCTCACGCCAAACCTCTCTTCAATCGCTCAGCTATGGCCGCAGAGCATTTCTTCGACCCTTCCGGTGGCGCAGTCCAGCCTCAATGAGGGCAGACGGCGACTCGTCAACACCCCGAACCTTGGGCCAAAGATTCAGGAAAAAGACATCCGAGTATCTACAGGCGCTTTGCCTATGGATAGCTTGTGGATATATCGCATCGACTGTGCCTCCATGGGAGGAGATTGTCGATTCCATATGCCTGGTTGTCCCGCCCAAAACGGTGGCTGGGGATACTTCCTTCGCTGTTCGGCACACCATCTACAGCCCAACTCACCA
This sequence comes from Fusarium setosum, assembly GCA_013623625.1. Taxonomy (NCBI): domain Eukaryota; kingdom Fungi; phylum Ascomycota; class Sordariomycetes; order Hypocreales; family Nectriaceae; genus Fusarium; species Fusarium setosum. Next base: position 6,502 of record JABFFE010000248.1, on the reverse strand, counting down.
AGATCCTCCCAGCCGACAACCAATCACTCGTTCCGATGAGTTCCGAGTCCTCATTGTCGAACCGGGCTCTGGCGCCGACGAGATCCGTTGCAGAATACTCAACGTCGCCAAGTCCTGGCGGACGAGGTATCAAGCCTTGTCCTACACCTGGGGAGATGAGACTCTCCGAGAAACCATTCTTGTCGATGGATTGCGGACAAGTGTTACTAGAAACTTGTACTCTGCTCTTGTACACCTTCGGGACCCTTCTCGTCCCCGCATGCTTTGGATAGATGCTTTGTGCATCAATCAAGATGATCCCGAGGAGCGGGATGAACAGGTCAAGAAGATGAACGCGATCTACTCGGCGGCGCGAAAGGTGATAATCTGGTTGGGTGAGGAGGTTGAAGAAACACAAGACGCCTTTTCTATGATTGAAAGGGCTGAGAATGCGCTTGCCGGGTTCTCTCCAGATTGGTCACCGTCGCCCATCTTCCACTTACTCAGGCACCCATGGTTCCAACGAACGTGGATCATTCAAGAGGCTGTCTTGGCACGAGAGCCGGTCTTGGCTTGCGGATTCGAAACGCTCCCCTGGAAGAGTCTTTCTTATTGTTGCAAAAACCAAAATTTCCGCCTGCTAATACCCAACGATCCAAAGCTCGATCAGGCACTGAGGGCGGTAGCGATGATTGACCACGGAAGACATGAGTGCCATACGAAGTACATCGGCCCGCCAAAAAAGAAGAAGAAATACACGCCTGATTTCAGCCTGGTTAGCACTCTCTATGAGACACGAGACTTCGACTGCAAAGACAAGCGTGATAAGGTGTTTGGAGTCCTCAGCATGGTCACAAATGTTGGCCCGGAGGATGACGTGCTGAGACCAAACTATCGAGCTACCGTGGAGGAGGTTCTTGAGACGGTGGCACGGTGGGACATTACAAAAAACGAGAGCCTGGAGCTTCTGTCTCACTGCTCGAGAAGGACGCATGCGCATCCCAACCTGCCGTCCTGGGTGCCTGATTACTCTGACATGGACGAAGCCAACTCAATCGCCCTTCTCTGGGGCATGAAGCCCCCGGGTTCCAATTGGGGATTCGAAAAACAAAATGTGCCCTTCTTTTTCCGAGAGGATGACAAGACCGTTCTCGTACTTAGTGGTCAAGTGGTGGATGAGATAACCAGAGTGGGAGCAGTCACAGAGAATCATAAGCTTGTTTCTTATGACGGCTCGGACCAAAAATGCCGTGACGGAAAGCTGGACAAGGCTGCTATGGCAAGACGTGAGCAGTGGTTTTCCGAATGCGTACAGATTGCAGGGGGCGTCGGTTCCAGTTCCAGCCACGAGCCGAAACCAGCTGAAGCCATTGGCCCCTGGAAATCCCAACTCTTGCGCAGTTTTCAAATGCCCCAAAAGCCCCAAAAGCCCCAAAAGCCCCCCGACTTCTGGACGTCGGACACCCTTGGCATGACCCCAGCTCAGTTTGTGCTGTTTGCAGTGGCTATGATGCCCCATTCCCTCGTCAAGCCGAAGGAGCGAGGTAACATACTCGGCTACGCCACACTCCTTCACAGGAGATATGATAGCTTAGATCCAGGCAGCCGGCGGAAGCACCGGGATCTCTATGAGAAAGTCGAAGAGTTCTTTAGAACATTTGCTCACAAGAGAAGATTCTGTGCCACTCGGAGGGGCAAACTGGGATGGGTCCCAGGCGCTGCTGCCGAAGGCGACCTTGTTTGTTTGCTATCTGGGGCGCAGGTACCAATCATCCTCCGGAAAGTGCAGGCTCCGGGAATGAAGCGCTATGAGGTAGTGGGTGATGCTTATATCACGGGGTTCATGCTTGGCAAGAGGAAAAGTGTTTACCTAGGGGGTGAGCGTCTAGCATTAGTGTAGGCTTAACCGAAGCTGCTTCTAATTATGACGGTGTGGGTGATCCTTTGGGCTATTCCTTTCACATGAGGGGCCCACAACTTGACGCCCTGTCGTTTCGCCAGTAGATCGGGATAAGGGATCACCAGTTGATACCACATGGCATTTCAACAAGTTTGAACGTGCCAATGTATCAATTAATAAATGCTTTATACTGAAGCCAGTACTGAAGTCTATATACGCTGCGCAAAGCCTATACCTCCAACCTTAACCGTCGTGATGACAGTTGGTGCAGTAGTTGAGCGTGATCTGGCATGTGTTTGACAGATAGGCAGTACCACACTTGCTAACGCCGTTGTTGTCCTTCATGTACTGAATACTATGAAATTGTTAGAATGAATGCTTTATACGGCGGGGAAGATCAACTTACGCATCCTTGATTTCCTTGCCACTCATGCCAATGCCATAATCGTCACACTTCCACTGCGCGGTACAGCCAGCCTGTCCGAGCGATGCAAGGACGATGATACCACTCTTGATTCTGGCATAACGGGATACATAATCAGTGTAAACGGTATCATCATCGAACTGGTCATAGGCACGCTCGCAAGCATCGTCAATGCTGTGGCACTGGCTTGAGCCCTTGTTATTAGCATCGGTCTGAGTGGGCACAGGGGTCTCCAGCGTCACGGGAGTGCCAGCGCCGTAGGTGTTTGTGATCTTGATTCCGGTGTAGACCTCCGCATAGGAGTAAACACGCGAGGGGTAAGATAGAACAGTGCCGTCCTCGGTGAGGGTGATGGGCTCGGCAACGGGTCCATCTGTGACGAAGGGCGCCTCTGTGGTAATCACCGAGGGGAGCTCAGACGGGAAGCTGGTGTACTCGACACACTGTCCTGAGATGAGGGGAGCCGTAGCAAAGAACTCTTGGCCTGAAGCAGTGGTCGAGCACTGGCAGTAAGGGTCGGGAACACGAGGGCCTGCATAAACGTTGCAAGGGTAATAAGTGCGCTCTGGTGCCTCCGTTGTGGTTCCTGTGGTGGACTGGTCCGTCGTCTGGGTGTCCGTCTTTGTGCTTTCAACGGTGCTGCTGCCAGACGTGGTCGAGTCAGAAGACTCCGAGTTTCGGGTGGTGGTGATTAGAGTACTGGGGATTGTAGTAGATTCAGCTGTTGTTGTTTCAGCCTCGGCCGTGGTTGATTCTCCAGTAGTGGTCGATTCTCCCGTTGTTGTGGAATCACCTTGTGTAGTGGTTGACTCGCCGGTGGTGGTTGTTGTTTCTTCACCAGATGTAGTTGTGGTCGTCTCACCAGTGGTTGTAGTTGTTTCACCAGTAGTCGTGGAGTCAAGGCCGCCGCCAGTTTGCATAGCACAGGCAGTGATGGGAAGCTTGAACTCAGACAAGCAGCCCAACTCAGGAATCTGAGCTGCAGCGAGCTGTGAGACAATCTCGTCTGAGCCACCCTTGGCATCAGTCACTAAGTCATACGCAACAGTAGGAGTTGGCAGTTCACTAGTAGCAGTGGTTGTCGTCGTCTCCGTAGTCGACGTTTCCGTGGTGGATGACTCTGCCGTAGTTGTTGACGTCTCTTCAGCAGTGGTCGTCGTCTCTTCAGCAGTTGATGACTCCTCAGCCGTCGACGAGGGGCTCTCCTCCGTGCTGGAAGGTTCGCTGTCCTCAGTGCTCTGGTCCTTGTCATCGTCATCATCATCGTTTGAGTCGTCAAGGTCCTGCTTGACCTGTGACGCGGCGGATGACACGCTTGCGGCAGTTGCAGCTCCAGGAGTGGAGACAGCGCTAGCAAGGCTGGTGGCGGCACCGCCGAGAGACTTGATCAAAGCACCGAATCCTGGGACGCCGCCGCCGACCCCGGTGACAACTAAAGAATGTGTTGGTTAAAGCGGTCTCAAGACGAGAGGGGAATGGAACTTACGGGCCAATGCATGGTCATTGTCATCCTTGGCCTTCTGGGCATTCTCCTTGGTTGGGTTGTTCACATAAACTCCCATTGCGTTGTAGGCATCCTCAACAGCCTTCTTGGCCTCATCAGTCTGCGCGGCCGGCACATCCGTGGTTTGGGTTGGGCCATCAGTGACTGGAGGGTCTGCAGAGTCATCAGTGGTGGTAGGCTCATCCCCTGGTTTGTCTGTAGTAGTGGGCTCGGCCGCATTGTCAGTGGTGGTTGACTCAACAGCAGGCTCCGTGGTCGTGGTCGTAGGTTCAACAACGGGCTCAGTAGTAGTAGTAGTAGACTGAGCGACGGCCTCGCTAGTTGTAGTAGATTCAACAACAGGCTCTGTCGTCGTGGTCGACTGTACGGGGGGAAGCTGAGTAGTTGTTGTGCTTGACTCAACGACAGGTTCAGTGGTTGTCGTAGTGGGCTCGACAGCAGGTCCTGTAGTTGTGGTGGACACAACGGGGGGCAGCTGCGTGGTTGTGGTAGTTGGGTCAACGACAGGCTCAGTAGTTGTTGTGGTAGGTTCAACAACAGGACCTGTGGTTGTAGTAGATTCGACTACGATAGGGCCAGTAGTCGTAGTCGACTCGATGACAGCATCAGTAGTGGTGTCGCTAGGAATGAGATCACTAGTAGACAGAATACTGGTCAAAGACGTGTCTGTGGTGGACTCAACGACAGGCTGAGGGGTGGTGGTGGTATTGGCAGGCAGAGAAACAGGCGCAACAGACTCTTGTCCAAGAACAAACAACGGGGCCAAAGCCCCGCTCAGAAAGAGTGACTTTTTCATTGCTCAAAGAATGGACAGGACAGCAGTGTCTGGCTGCTCCAGTGCTGAGTTGGGGAACAAGAAAAGAAGGACGGGTAGAGGTAGAACTCAGAAGAGAAATCCCAGACGTTCACGGAGCATCTTGATTATATCCATCGGGGAAGACTTGGCTGAGAGGTCGGCCAACATTTGCCGACTGTCCACGCCGCAGCTCCGTCCACGGACATTAGAGGATCCGGATCCTGGCGCTTACAAGCATGAGCGCAATTTTACTCTGCCCTACAGACCCAGCAAGCTGGCAGCCATGAAACCGCTGATCCCCTCGATCGGGAAACTAGACCCCAGAAAAAATGGCGAAGCACGGATACCTGTGGGCCTGCCAAGGTCCTTGTTATTATGTTTTGGCACTTTCGCTAGGCCAGCCCTACACGAAGGCTGAGATTATGCATTCCCACCGCAACCAAAGTAAGCAGGTGAAAGAATAGAAACCCTGGCCTTGACACGTCATTTCGCCATTCGCCAAACGGCTCTATTCTCTTTCGCCGCGTGTCAGGGGCGATCCAGCAGGATCCTAAGCGCCGGCGTTAATGTGCGGCTGAGCCGGTTTTACCAGGGACCTTGCTTACAGATAGCCAGGATCGGCCGTGCTGAGCCCGATGACAAGCTGAAAAAGACGTTTCCTCCCGTGCCAGGCGCTTTGTAAAACTCCGAGACTGTTTTTCAATGCAGCCTGCTTCATAAAGCTTTGCCAGCCACCGTCCCCCCGGGCTCTTTGACACGCAATTGATTGCCTTGCGGTCTAAAGACCCTTCCACTCTTTTTGTTTGATTCTTGGACATTCTTTTGAGACAGTCAAGTCTACCATGAGTTGGCAAAAGTTGGCTTCCGCCGTGTCGGCGACTCTGCTGCTTGCTGGCAATGTCGGCGCCAACATCCTCTGGGACCCCGTCGGCCATACTTGCGACAGCATTGGTGATGCTCTCGGCGCGCCTGACGCAAACACAGCTGTTCAAAAGCTATGGAGCGACATGGAGAACCTAGCTACCTACGCTCTTGACCGCATGGACAACGTCCAGAACGTCAAGGGCAATGACCCTTGGGAGTACCTGAGGATCATCGGTACATATGATGCCTTCTTCGACATTCAGCATCCCGACTCAGATAACCGTTGGCAAGCTGTCAAAAGTAAGAAGAGGCAAAGTCAGCTAGGCTTGATCGTGAGGCTAATGCAACCATCGTACAGATGCTCTCACTGCCATCAAGGGCGTCTCATCAGCGGACTACGTCTACATGATGTGCGACGATGCGTACATGTGGACCGCGCAGCCCGACGGCTCGTGGATATGGAGTGAGTAACCAGTCCAACGCCTGCAAAGCCCGGCGCAATGCTGACCATCTCAAACCAGATACTCCCCACGATCAATCTCAACACCTCCCCATGCCCTCGTCCCAATTAACTTGCCAGGGAGGGAACAGCGACGGCAAGAACCTGATTGCTTACAGACTCGGCTGGAATGTCCGGACTGCGGACTTGCCGGCTTACGTCGTCATGTGCGCCAAATACAACTCGGGCGACATCTTCCTAGAGCAGCTCAAGTTTGAGGCTGGGCATTCCTTGGACGACTACACAACCTTGACCACGACTCTTTTCCACGAGTTCCTCCACGTCTTGGTCTCTAGCAGTAAGCAAAGCCATTCCATGCACTAAGCTCCGATGTACTGACGTGACTCTTTCCAGTGCGAGGCGACATGGCCGGTGGTACGGCCGAGGGCGGTGAGCGCTACCAAGTCGTGGGAACCCAAGAAGTCAAGAGCACATACTCTCCTGAGAACCCCGATTCTATCACTCTCTTTGCCCTTGCTTTGGCGGCCGACGATTTCTTCTGGCTAACAACCAGGGCTGAGTCCAAGCAAGACGTG
>JABFFE010000247.1:0-19315 GCA_013623625.1 Fusarium setosum | reverse complement strand
CTGTCCTATTTGGTAGATGAGTTACTTGCATGGGCTCATTAGAAGGAAGCCGTCCACGGCCTAAACTGCATAGGCATCCAAGCCCAGGCTGCCTAGGTTTGTAAAAGCGGGACATTAAAGCTAGACGAGAATGCATTGCATATAAAGAATTCAAAGGCGTTGTACAGCTCATATATCATATCCATTCGTATACAGTTACTTTATGTTAGTTTTCTTTGATGAACATGCCAGTGTGGCAGGGGTATCTCATCTACCAAATAGGACAGACAAATGCCATTTCCCAGCGTGTTCGCTATCGTTCCAGCCGATCCCAGACGCCTTTCAAGTCTCTCGTCTCCCCCCATCCATCAACTACCGTTGCTCCCTACTCCGGTGCGCCGCCCTCGCTTTGCTGCCTCTGTCCTATACGAGCACCGGGAAGGGATTCGAGGCGAGGCCAAGAAACACCAGCATGGGTATGTGGACTTCAACGGGACGCCGCAACTTCGCCATGATATGCGAAGACACAGGCTCGCTAGGCAGTGACAGCGATGTGCAGCCCGAAGCTGGAAGCGGCGGGCCAGGGCGCGGGATAGGAGCTCCCCTCGATATTTCGTTATAATCCGCTTCACATGAAGTCATCACTAGTGGTAAACTATCAGTATGTTGGGCTCTTGAAGCTGATGGATGTATACTCACTCTCCAAAGTCGTCGTCGTCATACGTAGTCGTGTCCGCAACATTAGCACGGCCGGTGACGAGGGACGTCTTGGTCTTGGCAGCCTTGGTCTTCTTTCCACCCTTGTCGGCAGCCTTCTCCTCTCTCATCTTCTCGTTACCCAAGGCAGTGATGGTGCTAGCAAGCTTCTTGATCTGCTCGCTGGACATGTCCTTGGCGAGGGCCTTGGTAAATTCCTGGAGGAAGAGGCTGTAATGGGCATTCTTGGCGTTGGCCGAGAGGATGGGGGTGAGAGTGGTGCGGAGGGTGTCGAACTGGGCCTTGGTCTTGGGCTGGAGCAGAGGCAGCTTGGAAATGTCGACGGTGTTGGTGGGGTCCTTGGCGTCGACAACGACGGCGGCGGGGCGAGACTTTGCGCGGCCAGCGCTGATTCCAATATCTCCAAACATGTCTGCAGCGTGTGCGAGATCGGCCTCCTGCTCGGTGCGTCGGAGCCGCTCACGTCGCTCGCCCTCGGTCTCCTCGACGACCTGGACATTGGAGGCATCAGCCTTCTGGCGGGCCCGGTCGGCTTGGTGCTCGGCGATGCGCTGGCCCTTGGGCTTCTTTGCGGCGGCGGCGGCTTCAGCTGCCTTGGCCTTGGCCTCGGCGGCCTTGCGCTCCTTCTCACGCTCTACCTCGGAGTCTTCGGCGGCATCCCACGAGTCGAGGACCTGGGAGGCCGGGTCAGTTGAGGAACGCGGGGCATCGGAGCGTGATATCGAAGACTTACATCGCTGTCATCCTCCTCGTCGTCAAACTTGCGGCGGGCAGGGGCAGCCTGGGGAGAGTCATCGGAGCTGCTCTCGTCGCTGCTCTCTTCGTCATCTACACCACGCGGGGGGGTTAGCCAGGAGTTTTCCTTTGACGATATCGAGGACAGGGATCCCCGCAAAAGTCCATCTCGCGATAAGCCGTGACGATAATCTGGGTATCCAGGTGGTTTTGGAGGGGTTACTTACCCCACTTCTTAGGAGGCATGATGTCAAGTTTGGAGGTAGAGAGTTGATGGTTGTTGGAGAGCTAGTTTGAGGCGTGAGAGCGGGAGTTGGAAGGAGAAGGTTTTGTGCGCGTTGTGTGTGCGTGTGGGTGGGTGTTTGATGCCGGTCGCAAGTCGGTCGAAAACGGGTCGAAGATGGATCTGATTCGGAGGCAGCGAGCAGGTAACGTGGTATAAGTTAGGACTTTTCAAGAAATCAACCTCGATAGAGTGATAGAGGATTATATGGAGTGCAAAAGCGAAGGTTTAGAAGAAAAGATAGAGCATTAACGCCGAGTTTCGATCAAGTAGATCTGGTCGGGCACAAAGGCTTGCACCCAAACAATCACTGCGCAGCAAACTAGGATGCGTGAATGGAGGGGCAGAAGGAGGGGCAATTTTTGCTCGATTTTTTTGGCGCCTTATTTTTTCCCCCTGTGATTTTTTCCCTCGGCGATGGCGCGGAAATGTCAAGTCAAGTTTTGACGTCAGTCATGACGGCCACTGCCCAAGGTACTACATTTGGAATTCCCGACGTCCCATGGACGATGCTATCCCGACATTTTCCTACCTGTCTGTCCTACTTTGACCCCCAACAAATTATTACCTTAGCATAAATAGCACCGACCAAGACTTGATTCACATGGTTGAGCCTTGTCCCACGGTCTTCACAAAGTGTATGAGTCACATTAAACTCGAGGATGTCCCGAATACATAAATACACCCACGTCCAGCATCCAAGTCTTGGCGCCATAGCCGCCATCATTTGTCGTGGGGGCCGCATCGAGACATCCATGGATCCCTACCCGGCAGCCACACTCTTGCTCGCGAATTCTAACCCGTGAACATGGTAGGGGGTGGTTGACCTACTGCAACTATCACGTTCATGTGGTAGTAGCCATCGCCAAGATTTCTTTTTTTCGGTTGCGGCTCAACTGCGTGACGGATACGTGGTCGAGGACGAGAACCATAGACTTACTTACATCCATGGATGTCCCTGATACTAGCGTTCGTGCTCCCTTTTGAGAGACTTTTATTTTTCCCTGTAGGCAATTGAACACGCCCCTGATGAAATTTCGCTGTCCTAAACAGGAGTCATGATTCTGTTCTATGTTGCGTTGCGAGCATTCCTGCTATCAGCGAGTAGTCGTGTAAGTGACACTCACCATTTACACATGCACTTCCGCGGCCACCATCATCTGATGATATGGACTTGATCTCTGCGAAACCGAGGCATATTGATTCCTCACCTTGGTCCATAGCTAATCCTACCTACGATAGAAATAGGTCCATGATCAAATTTGCATCCCTGATTCCGTGGCACGTGGACCAAGGAGGCGTGTCTCTAGGTGAATAGTCGCCGATTGTCCATGCCTCGCCGAACCGTGACCCATATTACAATCAGTGATTCACCGAGACACCAATCAATGAATCCCGAAAAGACCCCTTTTTCGCGATTTCCAGGCCAAAGCGCGAGCCCGAGGCCAAGTTGAGACAGGATATCCAGGTTTTCCGACTCGCTGAAGCTTAGCTTGGCGACCGAAACTTGCGCAATCAAAGAAATTAGCTTACATGTCGGGTACCTTCGCCTAGGTTTGCTCCCCGTTAGAAACGTAGTGATTTGCAGCTGCGGACTTCCTGAAGGCAGAGCCTCCTAACTTCCGAATACACCCGACGGCACGCTCTCACGTGGCAGCCAGTAACCTCAAGCAGTCCGCCGGTGAACCTTGTGCCCGCCCATCCCACACCGATTTAGAAGATTAGACGAGCCTGGATTTACCTCGTCCCAAGGCATTTCCAGCGCCTCTCAGCGCTTGTCTCGACCACTGCCGGTAGCAATCACCATGACAAAACACCCTCGGTCCAGTTTTTTTTTTTTTTTGCGGCGGATATGCCGCGGTGCCGCACTCGCCGCTCACCTTGATTGACATTTGCATCTTGACTGTCCTCCGGTCTATCTTCGTGGCGCCCGTATTGTCTATTGTCAGCAACCCCCAGCTGAGTGCACAGGCATTGAGTTCAACTTGCTTTCCATGGACCCTAGGGGGGTGTGAATGCTTCTGTTGCCGGGCCTCTGGACGACCCTCCCCGGAGATGCTCGACCATCTGAAAAGATATAAAAGACTAGTCGTGCCTTGTCAGGCAGAGGGCTTCCTCATGCCGTGCTCTATATCAAACAATCATCATCATCGTTGACCTCCAGCAGATATCTGCTATACCTTCTTCCACAAGACATTCAAGTCTTCTCTCATCTCAATGCTCTCAACCCAGATCCAACACGCGCACGCCTCAAGACAAGCTGCTAAGCTTGGAAAGGCTGCCGCACTTGGCTTCGTCCGTACTGCCTCCTCGTCCTCGTCCTCGTTCCTTGGATGCCCGGCTGTTCTTCGAGTCGGTTGTGCTGCATCCCAACAACATCGACTCTTCTCTTCAACACCAGCCGCCCAGCTTCGTGACTTCTTCCCAGTCAAGGAAACCGCCCACATCCAGAAAACCCAGGCAGCATGGCCTCACCACGGACACACGTACGAGGAGATGCTGGCCGTCGTACCCGCCCATCGGGAGCCTAGAGGGTTCGGCGACTGGATGGCATGGAAAATTGTGCGACTTGCCCGGTGGTGCATGGACAAGGCCACAGGCATGGACCGTGAACAACAAGTCGACAAGAAGAACCCGACAACAGCCATCATTGCACAGAAGCCCCTTACCGAGGCGCAATGGGTATGCTCTCTTCCCTTTCCTCCGATTGTGACAATGATCTGATATATGTTCAAGCTGGTACGCTTCATCTTCCTCGAAAGCATCGCCGGAGTTCCAGGCATGGTTGGAGGCATGTTGCGCCACCTCGGCAGCCTTCGACGAATGAAGCGAGACAATGGCTGGATCGAGACGCTCCTCGAGGAGAGCTACAACGAGCGAATGCACCTCCTGACCTTCATGAAGATGTGTGAGCCCGGATGGTTTATGAAGATGATGATCATCGGCGCCCAGGGCGTCTTCTTCAACAGCCTGTTCGTCTCGTACCTCATCTCGCCCAAGATTGTCCACCGATTCGTTGGCTACCTTGAAGAGGAAGCCGTCCACACCTATACCCGATGCATCAAGGAGATCGAAGACGGCAACCTACCCAAGTGGAACGACCCCAAGTTCCTCATTCCTGACATTGCTGTTCAGGTAAGTAGCACCGAGGATGCAGCCACGCAGGGCCATTGTGCTGACCTGGTTCGCTTTTAGTACTGGAGAATGCCAGAGGAACACCGTACCATGAAGGATTTGATCCTGTACATCCGGGCCGACGAGGCCGTCCATCGCGGTGTCAACCACACGCTCGGAAACCTCAACCAAGCCGAGGACCCGAATCCTTTTGTTAGCGAGTTCAAGGACCGAGAACCTCCTAAGCCTGCACTGAAACCCTCCGGATACGAACGGGTCGATGTCATCTAAGAAAGACACAGAAGCGACAATATTTGAAGCAACGAGAACTTTTGAAATTCAATGCGAGTCTGTACCAAAAGCCATTTCATTTGTTAGAGACGGAAAGATAAAAGAGATGTTTGTACTATAGAGTGTTTGCATATGATACCACTGGGAATAGGCGTTCGGAAGGGCCCCAAAGTGATATTTGTGTGGGGGTTTGCTATTTTAGATGATGGCTTGGGGCCAGAAATCCCAACTCTTGATGGATTTGAGAAGAGGAGCATGGTCATAGGATACGAAAAAGTATTCTCCAGTGGTAATAATATACCATGAAAACCTATGCAAATTTTGACGGTGAAGATAACACGAGGTGGTTGAACACGAGGAGAGGGAAATACCAAAAAACACCAGCCACACACAACTCAGACTCATTGGCTTGGGCTAATGCAATTCTTAGCATCAGAGCTTCTCTTCTTCACCAGGAACACGTAAGTCTTAGTCGCTTCGTATCACGTATCAACCCATGCCTGCCTTTCCCAATATCGCATGTGAGCTTTTTTGCCTATTTAGGAAAGCGGTCACTGTTAAGCTTCTTTTCGCTAGTGAGGACCGCGTCACCAGAGACCGAGTATGCCTTGCGAGGATCATTTTTTAGAGGGGACAGGGAAGGAATAAAACATGCGCTGTCAATCAGCGGCAGGAGCCAGCTGAAACTGATGTCATACTCTGAGCCGCATCATTTTCTTTCTCTCCTTCATGCGGGTTTCGTCCCCTTCCCTCGGGCTCCTTGTGTGCAGCGACTGAGTGGTGTTCCCCATCACGCAAGCAAGCACTCACAGAAAAAGCACAGCCTTGGATTGTGGGGAAAAAAAGAAGCGTACGGTGATCGTGGGCCGCGTGTAAGGCTGGGGGGCGGTGTAAGTTGGAGATACAGTGCTGTAATGTACAGAAAGACAATTTCGTATTTTTGTTTTTGCGCGAATAACCAACAATTCCGAAACGTTCGTCGGCATGGTTTCAATGGGATCTACCGGCTGGAATGCTGGGCTCCAGTCTTGACGGGATGCTTGCTTCCCCACTGCCAGCCTCCTCTCCTCCAAGGATTGGGATGCGATATCTTGTGTGTGTCCGGGGACTCGGAGCTGCAAGCTGCAGTGGAAGGCCTGTAGTATGTTCCAGTGGCTGTGCAGCGCAGGGTTGGATGGTGATCCAGGGCAAAGAGGAGCGCGCAGAAAATCTATTCTTACTCATACGTGCCTTAAACTACTTGCAGCGAGGGACTTGGGTTTGATGGATGCTTGTTCCTCGAAGGATTCCCGTCTACGCATCAAAAGGCCCATGTACGGGACAGAGAGATTCAAAATGGCGAGGCAGACTGGACCGAGAAGGATGATGCATCGCAACACGCGCCGGATATGGATGGGGTTTTGTATCTGTGACGAATTAACAAGGGGACAGGCGCCTTCCCTCTGGTCATGTGAAACAGCAGCTTCCCTCAAGCCGAGCAACCTGAGGGAGAGTCCATCATGCATCAGATCAGATCAGTCAGCCAGCAATCACCAACGGGGGTTGGTGATGGTTCGGTTGATTGGACAAGTGGAGAGTGAAGAAGGTCGTCCATTTGGTTTATCGGGGGGGTCCCTTGCCTGGCCCATGCTGATTTGACGACAAGCGCGCATCGGAGATGATGGCTTCGATTCGGTCATTCTGCGGAGCAGGGCGGTAGTGCAGAACTCTAATGACTTCAGGACTGTCGACCATGGCCTTGCAGGGCTTTCGGCCTTGTGCTTCTATCTCAGACAGGGCTGTTGCTCGGTACCAGCACATCGAGTTACTGTACTCAACCTTATTAGCATCATGGGCATTTGACTTTCCCGTCCAAGTTGGCTAACGCCTGCAATACGCGCCCGCTCAGTGAAACTCTAGTTCCCTAGGTCGTTGCGTTGTGCGTTGGCTTTCCTTTCCATAACATGATTTCTTGCATGTGCGCAAAGGTACCGCTAGTTAGGTAGTGCTGATTTGGTGAATCAAGAAGAGCCGCCAATCCTAACTGGGGGGGAGCTATCCACGGGGCCACAGGACACGGCCCACGGACCCATGCTTGAAGTTGTCTGTCACTCTGCCGCCTTTTTATCTCGGGGCTGGCCAATCTGTACACAGAAAAGGCGGGTGTACTTGTAGATGTGAAGCATTGACGGGCGGGAGAGTGAGAGCTTGGGTGGTACACCATCACATCACAACGCAGTTGCATTAGTAGTTGTAAGCCGTTGAAGGTAATGATAGAGGATAGAAGACGAGATTGGATGCCGTGTCAAGATGATGGACGTAGTAATCTCCATCGGAGAAATTTGAACAACGAGAATCTTCACATGCGCGGCAGGTACAGCACACCTAGGTAGGCATCAAATCTCAAGGTAATTCCCGTTTGTCGCACCTGCCTTTTCCTGACTGTCCCTTCTTGCCTTGCCTTTCATTGCTTGCCTCACTATTCGCCTCTTCCTTTCTTTACTCTGGTAAATATTCTGTCTTCTCACCTATAATTCTCCTCTCCTCCCTCTCCTCTTCTTCCACCATCCCCACCTAGGTACGGTCACCACCGCCAAATATCATCTCCATCAGCCATATCGGGGATCTGCGTCAAACCCCAGGAACAAGACAGCCTCGCATCGCTTCAACGAAACCAAAAGATCCCAACCACCCCCAGACACGGTTAAAATTAGCAAGACATCCTATCCTGTCACAGAACACTAGCTCCCAGCCGCGTCCGTCGTTCGTTCTGTCGGGAACTTGTCTCGCACCACCACCCTGTCTGTTGTCTCTTCGGTACAAGGCACCTCACGGACGGGCACAGCACAGTACAGGTACCTGGCCAGTCGCTTGTCGCCCTGGGCTTGCCGCCCCATTCGCTCGACGTGTCTCTCTTGGGGCTTTGCACAGCCTCGCCAACCCGCCGCACCCCATTTCGTTCACATCGCTTTCCGATCCCAGGCCTGAGGTGTGCTCGGGCATCGCATTTTGGCGGGCGTCTTGCTGTTAGACGCCTGTAGGTCCGCCCCATTTTTCTTGGTCCTCCAGGGCTGCTGGTCTTTCTATGCGAAATCTCGACCTCCAGGACTCTCCCGCGGTGGAGCAGCCACAAAAGTGTCCCCAAGCGTCCGTTCCAGCGGTAGCCGCCCAGCTTTCCCGTCCTGTCTGAGCAGAGTCTCACAAATACTGTACCTAGGTACATGACCTGGCTTGACGCTCCAGCTGCTGCTACCTACCTTAATTTTACCGCCCTGCTGCCGTTTCGCTTGCATTGCTGCGTTGTGCTGTCCGCCTCTCGCACCGCACCGCACCACAACCTAATAACTCACCTCCACCATCATCATCATCTCATCCCTCGGCGCATCCAACACGACAAAACCAAGCGCCTCTCTCAACCTCTGTCTATCATCATCATCATCATACAGTGCTTGCGATCCTACTGCCGACGTCGCATTTCTCACCTTGAAACAATCCGCTCCACTGCGCGCCTCGCAACCCCCTCCACGCGTCCGGCTGCCGTGATAGGACGGTCCCCCGCCCATTGCATCACCCTGTGAGCGCACAGCCCCCGGCATCGCCACGGTGCCTGAAGGCTGACTCGGGAGTCTGCCTCGTCTGCTTCGTCTGCTTCTAAACTCGGCAACATCATGGATCAACAAGCTCAACGCGGCCGGTCGCCGTCGGCCGGTCATCAACAGCCTCATATAAACCAATCCCACTCCCCGTCGCCGACGCCGTATCAGCCCAACGACGCATCCGTCGGCCTCGGCCTCACCTTGGAACAGTCCGTCCAGCACTCCTACGATTCCTTTAACAGCTCGGGTTTCCTGAGCCCTCAGCAATCGCCATCTTTCCCGCCTCCTGCGCAGCAGCAGCAGCAGAACTCGTTTGCCCAGGCCAACCTGAGCGACCCCGCCGTTCTCGATCACAATAACACCGCTTCTTTCACCCAACACCCAACCGGCTCTGATACTTCGCTGCCCTTCAATAACCAGGCACAACCCGCTTATCTTTCGCCCAACCTCAACGACAACGATTTTTCTCTTTTCCCGACTACCGGCGGTCAGGGCGACCAATTCAACGCCCCCTTGTTCGACCAACCCACACTTAACCCGGGCGACATCAACAACATGACGTCCCCGCAGGGCCATCACTCTCCGACCCCTCCTCATCTCTTCCAGCCCGATGCTCAACAGCCTGGTTCCGCCCACCAGTCGCCTGCTTTCAACCAGCATCAGTTCTCTTCCCCGCCCAGCGGCCACTCGCGACATGCTTCTCTTGGTCCCGCAGACGCCTTGCTCCCAAGCCAGATGGCCGATTGGAGCCAGCCTCAGTTCCAGGGACATCGCCGAAGCCCGTCCGAATATTCGGACGTGTCGTCGGTCGCTCCATCTCCGAACCTCGTCAGCGCCGACTCCTTTGAGCCCGATGTAGGTGGCCATTCGCCTGCTCATCGCCCATCAGACGGTAGCCTTTACCAAGAAGTACTGGGCATTGGGACCTTCACCATCTCAGACCCGCAGGTCGGCAGCCCTGGTCACCAGGGCCGAAGCCCATCCCACAGCCCAGCGATTAGTCCTCGCATTGTCCCGCAACAGATGCCCGACCTGAATCAATCCAGCTTTGGTTTGGCACCCACCAACGCATACGGAGTTCCCAGTACATATCCTGACATTCAAGGCCCTGTAGAGGCTTTCCCTAGCCTTCAGCCTTCAGGCCATGATCTGTCAGGGCAAATGGCACCTCCTGCGATCAACATTGACTTTGCGCCTAATAATGCGAAGCAAGGCCCATTCGACACGCCCAAACCGCGTATGGATCAGGACTCGTTGACCCCCCCAGACCGCGGTATGTATCGTACGTAACCTTTGCCACATGAAAGCTGTCTAACCATTACCGGTAGGCCGCCCCAGATCTCGTCCTCGTGCCGTTACCGATCCTTTCCACCCCGGTGGCGTATTGCTCAACCGCCCGGGAAATGTTAACAGCCTTTCTCCGTCACTGGGGTCTGACTTGTCATCGCGGTCTGACTCGAGGTCACTGTCGCCGCTTGATAGGCAAGCCGGCACCTCGCCTTCTAGGAGAAGACAGTCAACATCGGCAGTTCCTAACAATGTTATTGCCCTGCGCCTGGCCGATCCCGAGTACCAAAATAACCAGGACAGCGGTGCAGCCAAGCGTGTTCAAAAACACCCAGCTACCTTCCAGTGCACACTCTGCCCCAAGCGATTTACTCGCGCCTACAACTTGCGATCTCACTTGCGAACACACACTGACGAGCGACCGTTTGTGTGCACTGTTTGTGGCAAGGCTTTTGCTCGACAGCACGACCGCAAGCGACACGAGAGTCTGCATTCGGGCGAGAAGAAGTTTGTATGCAAAGGTGACCTCAAGGTTGGTGGTCAGTGGGGATGTGGTCGCCGGTTCGCTCGAGCCGACGCTCTTGGTCGCCATTTCCGATCCGAGGCCGGCCGGATCTGCATCAAGCCCCTGCTGGATGAAGAGATGATGGAACGACAACGACTCTGGCAGGAACAGCGGATTCAACAAAACATGGCTCAAAACATGATGGCTGCGTCCAACATGGGAATGGAAGGCCCAGTCTATCCTATGGACCCCAGCGGCAACCCCATGCTCCCGGCTGCTCTGCTTGCCCAGTATCCAGCTCTGGCCCAGATGAACTGGTCTGGACCCGAAGTGGGCGGTAACATGGATGACGAAGTTAGTGGTCGGTCATCATTTGAAGCCAGTGACTATGACGAGAACGAGGACGGTGGCTACGTTAGCGGCCCTGGAACGGGCTTTGGCGAGGGTGGAATGAGCCAAGGATTTGGCGAGATGGGATATACGAGCGACTTCGGAGGCCGGTAACCGACGTTGATGATTCGAGGTGGACGCCTCTTGATGTGTTTCATGTCATTCATGCCTCTTGCTTCTTGTTCCACTGACCCCTTCCACGACCTTTTGAAGGGCCTTCTTTTTCTTTGTCAGCAGCGTTCTTTTCGTTTTTCTTCTTCTTTTTCTTCTTCCATCTTCCTCTCTGGGAAATGACATTGGATATCACGGGTATAGGCTGGGCGCCTGTGATGGCGATTTTGGTTACCACACCACCATCATGACTGGATGAGTGGGTGTGATGTGATTGTCGTAACATTTATGGGAGTGGTTGGGTATAGACGGTACTGCGCATAGATACCAAACTGAGTCTGCTTGTTGTTTTTCTGAGTCTGGATGAGTCATGTTGCCTTTGGTGTCTTTGATGCTATCTTGTGTGTTGCTTGCCAAATGGTTATGGGCGGCAGGGTGTTTCTAGGTGTGCTGTACAGCGGCATAGGCACAAGCAGGCTATTTGATATAAAGGCAAGGCGTATGTTTGTTTTTCAAGAGTAAGGGCACTTGATGCGCCTGTTGGTAACGTCCAGGGGGCGAGTAGGTAATGCGAGATGTTTGAGTATTTTAACTTGGCTATACTATCTAGTGGCCCAGATGAGCATTAGGTGCTACTTATTACTACTGGGCATAAGCTGGCAATGATATCGCCTCTTGCAAGCTCGCTCGCATTAAACCAAGTTGGAATTGCAGAGTAACTTGAAAACATGCAATTAATGATATTGTCTATACGTGCACCAGACCAAATGCCATCCATGCCGTCCGTCTAGGAACCCTCTACACAGAGCCCAAAAGGTCCTGCATCGCGACATAGTATGGCCTATGAACCCCCCCCTGTGCTTCCCAGGATATCTTGGTAGGAAAAATGTCAAGAAAACAAAAAACAAAAAATGAACACGAGAAAAGAAGTATCAACCGCTCCATGCCCAGCCGAAATGATTTTGCCCAACGCCGTGCGGTATCCAAAATGATCATCGCTTGTTCCCAGTTCTCAATTCCCATCCCGTCCTCGTCCATTTCATAGCAGCAGCAGAAGTAGCCTCGAGTCAAGGCCCGAGACTAAAGTCGTTTTGGTCAGTTATTGCATATCTCCGGTCCCAAAGTAGTCCTTGACAATCTCAACCACGACCCTCTCGCAGATCTCGCGATGCACCGTCACCAGCGCCTCGGTGATGAAGGGCATCAAAAGCGAATTTGCCTCGACGAGGATCTCCTCGCGCAGCTCGTACTCGTCCCCCTCGGCCGTGGCCGTGCTGCACGAGGCGGTGCTGTCGGAGCCGGCGGGCGAGATGGGCACGGTTCCCGCCCGGCGCGGCCGGACTGTGAATTCGGCGCGGACGACGATGCCGGCCGGGGCCATGGCTCGGGACCGCGTGCCGTCGGGCACGAGCTGGAAGATGGTCTGGTAGGAGATGTCCTTGGTCAGGCCCGGCGCGAGGGTGACGATCTCGCGGAGCTGGTAGGCGCGGACCGAGTCGTCCCAGGGGCCGAAGAAGGGGTCATGGGCGATTGCGTCTGGTGCTACTGCCACCTCGTCGAAGCCCGTCAAGGCGCGGTGATGCCGGATGAGAGGGGTGTAGGTCTGGATGGCGGCTATCACAACGCCAGGGGGGACGTTGTTCGGCACGGGGATGGCGATGCTGAGATGCTGTTGAGTGCGCATTGTATAGGACGACGACTGGCGACCAAGTAGATGCAAGTCTTGTCTAGTTCTTGTGGACGGGGACTGAACAGGTATATGAGTGCGGAGGCGAGACGAGTGGGCGAGTGATGAGATATGGATATAGTTGTAGATATCTTTCAACCTTGATGCACGCCTGGCACGGCAACTGGAACGACACAGGCAGGGACGAGAGTATTGATGATAATTCTTCTATCCTGGTGAAGCACCCATCCAGTGGCGGACATGGTGATTATCAATGTTTGGGCACTGGTGACGGAGAGATGCAACCCTCCCTCGCCCTCTCCAGGGAAGCAAAAGGAGATGGAGATGAGGTGAGGTGAGGTTGGTGGTCAAGGCGGCGCCTGGAGAAACAAAACGAAACGAAACCTTGCAGGGCTGATCCGATGGTGATGGATGGAACTTGACAGCTGCAAGGTCCCAGATGGATGAGATTGAGGCAGTGAGGACGGCAGCAGTCAAGATGGAGAAGGCAGCTGGGCAATGGACAGTCGTGAGTCGTTGACTCTATTCCTCCCTCGTCCTCACGAGCCGGAAGCTTGACGATCCGACGATAGGGCTGAGGGAGACCCCCGGTGCGGTGCTGCGGTCCTCCAGGGGGGATGGGATGGGATGGGATGAGAGAGGGAAGGGGCCCGTGATGATGACGTCCGCGTGCCGGGCCGCTTCTGTTTCTGTTTTGTTTTGCACGAGGTCGATGAGACACGGCGAAGCCAGACAGACAGACAGACAGACTGTCGACGGTTTGAGGGTCGTTGCGTCGAGTTGCGTGGGGACGGGACCAGAGCCTGGGAACTTACTGGGTAGGTAGTACCGCATGTAGTAAGGGTGGCTGATGAAGGGATAAAAATACACCGGCACCGCATACACTGCATGGCAGGGCGTCGTCTAGAAGCGGGGCCTCGGTGGCTGAGAGAGCTTGCGACGAGCCAGAGGGGGCGGTGCCGTTCTGATCCATGGGCCACGATACTACCTTACTGTGGTGCCGTTGCAACAATTGACAAGAATCCTCTGATGCGATTCGCCTGCGCTGCGGGAGCTACGGGATGGCGATTCTACTCTATCTCGTCCACGCGGGCGTTGGCATGGGCATGGACGATCATGGATGGCCATGGCCATGGCCCTGAGCGTGAGCCTGACGGCCACACCAACATTTGTAATTATTACCGCCTGCCGGATTGTTTCGTTTCCGTAGTCGACCTGACCTGACCTGGCTTGACTTGACTTGACTTAGCCACCAGCTAGAAGCCCGTCGAGTTCCCCGGGGCTGCCGAATCGGTGACCACGGCATTCAACGTCGCGACCGTCTTGTCCATGAACGGATAACGCGGAGGGCGACCATGATAGAAAGGGCAATAAGGATAAGAGCAATGACGGAAGCTGACGTATCCGTAGGCAAGAAACGGCACTATGGGTGGGAATGGCGGCTTGTGAAGGCAGCCCGTCCCGCGAACGCGTCAAGCCCTGGCCGCCTCCATTCTCCGACCGTTTTCCGACCACCTCCGTCTCGATTCACGGAGCACCCCAGTTCTGGGCGGTATCGTCGCGCCCCAGAAGGCTTGCCTCTGTGTCGTGCCCTTATCCACTACCTTGTAGGCTGATCGGGCATCTTGAGCATCTCCCAGATAGCGGAGAGCCTGGGCTAGTTGCTGTGGATGCGTTGCCAACAACCGTTGTGTAGGGCTCAAGTCGTTAGACCCTGCCGAGGTCGCGTGAGGCTATCGACGTTGCAGGAGCCTTGCATGCGACAACCGTCCCAAGGCCTTGATGGCAGGTGGTTGAAGACGGCATATGGGACTGCGGCCCGACTCGCAGGTCTAAGAATAACCTCACGCTTCTGCCGGCAGTATGCACTAAATAGGCTGTGAACAAGGAAACTCTAACCAGACTTACAGCATAGGGGGGTTATTCCCGGTTGAGTCATTCCGTGGCTGTCCGTAGGTACAGTAGCTAGGAATACACGCAACGCCAGAGACTGCTTTTCGGCCAATGCAGTGGCTTCCCACGCTCCAAGTCCCAAGTCCAAGTGGGTGGTATCGCTCCGTTTCCAGCCTGGGCAACAGCATGAACGTGGGCGACGTGTTCGTCCAAAGCAAATGATGAAGCTGCATTGTCATTGCCGTGAGGTCGCGGCCAGGTCTGTGTATGGGCGGCCGCATTGTCATTGAAGAGGAAATGAAAGTCATGCGAGGGATAGAAGACATATCCTGCTTGGTCGTCCACTCTCAATGCTTCGCTTAGCAGAGACGAAAGATGCACATCAACCCTCCCCTCCCATCTCATATCCAACTCTTCTGTCCCGATGAGGTCCACCACTCCTTTGTCTGATGACGATAGTGGACGTCTTCGGGTCTGACCGCCATGTTCAGTTGGGCAAAGCGGGCGAGCGGCTCTCTGTTCTGTTTTGCTGTTTTCCTGCCGAGAAGCAACGACAACGCATGAAAAACGCGGGCCCGTACGGCCACGTCGCTATTGTCGTCGATCCTGGGTCCTGAGGACGAGGCGGCATTGAATTTGCGGCCTTTTTGGACGAGATTCGGCGCATCGCACGGCGCAAGACGGGAAGCGGTGAGGGTTTGGCGATGCCTATTTGGGCTAAATGCGGTGGGATGATGCACAGAGCTAAGGACTTGCAGCAAGCGCAGGGACTTGGAGGGGCATCTGCGGCATCCTCGTGGAGTCGTGGAGTCGTCCCAGGCCGTCAACTGCGGGTAGTTCCCGACGGCCTGCATGCTGCCCGCAGAGCAACACCGTGAGTGACACACCAAAACCCCATCCTTGAACACGCGCGACACGACGCGAGACAACTTCTTCGTGGTTCCCTGCCGGATCCCGTAGAAAATACCTCAACACTGGTACGTTGATGCACCGCGTGTCTGGTACCCAGTACCGCGTTTCATGCCCCAATACGATAGCGATCCAGCGAATGTTCGACGGTTGCGCTGCCGCTTGAACTGAGTTGCCTAGTGCCCTTCCTTACCCGCTCCTCCTTGCCACTAGATAGTCTGTTGGCCCGTCGTTGGAGCGACGAGGGGCGCCATAGCATCCAGCCTGATCTCCACAAGTAGTTTTCGGCGAGCAGCATGTGAGCCTGGACGGTCGTCGTGGGAACCAGATGTGACAAGCACAAATCTACCGAGTTCCACAAAACAGCCCCAGGCCGAAGGGAAAAAGGAAGGGCGCGGGGTCAGGGAACTGAACATCTGCCACAGCCTCCTAACTGAACTTGCCTTACCCTCTAAATGCTGCAAGATTAGAGTCCTGGTGCGTAGTTTGGAACAGTCGCGTCTTGATATAAGGGTACAAGACTGTTGAAAGCAACGCGTGCGTGCAGGAAAGACAAAGTTGTGTGCGCGACCGGCTGCTAATGCCCCTCCTTAACCGAGACCTTGAGACGAAAAAATGCCACACGTTGTCTCAGAAAAAAGGTCGATATTGGCCGCCCCAGTGACTGGCTAGGCCCCGCGTGATGTCAGAGATCGAACGAGGGAGCCAGGGTCCCTTGGGTTAAGGTTGACCAGGCTGGAGAGTGTAATGTATCGCATAGCCTATAATTCCAATGCGAAATGCTGAATATATTCATGCTTCAACGGCGGAACCCAGAGACAGCAGCCATGTCGTGCCTGTGAGTCGATGAGTCGATATGCTTGTCATATCGTAATTCCTGTTGGGGTACCTAGTCTGGAGGTACGGCTTCCAGGCGTGGCCGGCCGTCCAAGATCGAGGGAAGATCCTAGTCGCGGGAAGCTTGTTGGGCGCTCACAAGGCTTCAGGCATTGCGACCCTCCTGGATTCTCCGTCTCTAATTAGTGGAATGCACATGTGAGATTTGGGGGGCTGGGATAAGATGGAGTTGGACGGGCACGGCGGGTGATTGGACTCCAGTACAGTCAATGAACACGTCCGTTAAGGGGAATCTGGTCCAACCACGCGTTGTGCTGCGGCCTGACCCTGCAGGCCTGCAGCAGCTTCAACGGGCTCTTGCGTGGTTGGCTGACCTGAATCGAGTGGATCGTGCATACATGATGGGAGAATATGGTGGTGTTGCAGCAACGACAGCAGAGGATGGTGTCGGTGGTGATGGTACATGTAGATGGTATGGGTGTTAACGGGTGCGTGAGTTGACCACCATGTTAAGGAAATGGCTGGGAATGAGTCCAGTGGCAGGTTCAGAAGGGATCTTCTCTCGACAGTGGCACGGGTTCTGGAGGTAAGAGCGAATGGGTGTGAGAGCCCCGGAAGGAGGGCACATCTCAGGGTATCATGGGTCTGGTGATAATGGTTGCGGCTTGCCAGGACACGGCCAATGTCCGTCCGCGACAAAAACCAAGGATCCACGGCTATGTCATGGGCTGTATGGCTTGAGGAATGACATGTCTCCCCGGATTTTAGGTATTCAATGTGCTGCCCTGGAGGTAGTTTGGTCTCGTCCCGACAGGAGGTTTCGTGGAATATATTCCTGGCTCCCACTGAAGAAAGCACCTCATCAGCCATCACTCGTCCCTTCCCTTATTACTGAAAGCAGTTCTCTTTTCGCTTTCCCTAGGTAAAAGCTGCCCGCCTCATTTCCCTTTTGCCTGAGGTGCTAGTTGTTGCCACATACCTACAGTGGGTTGTAATTAGAGGTGCCTGAAGGGGAGCACTGAACTGAGGAAAGTGCCAATGTGAGGGATATCCTTTCTTCGTTCTCATCCACTACACCACCGCCGCCCTCAATTGTCCTGCTGCAAACCTCATCTCACCTTAATCTCAAAGTCATCTCATCTAAATGCCACTGCCCTTCCAAGTGCCCAGGGTCTTCCACGTTTCTTCCCGGTGGCGGCATGTTTATTACGGACTAGAACGCGGAGCCAGCAGCTAGCAAGCCATCAAGCGTGACAAGCAGCCAAGCAGCGACGCGGACAACAGGTCGCAGAGAGGAAAAAAGGTCCTGGCTGCACAAAAAGGATCACATCCCCTTGCTTGCCCGCGTTGCCCGCCTTTTCGCTTGACGCTTGTTAATGGGGCGCCGCCCTGTCGATTCTGCCCCCAACCAGTCGCCTCGTTGCATTACGCTGTACCTACCCAAGTACAACATCTGAGCATTCGCCTGCCCGACGATCCAAACAAGCAACGCCGGCGTCATTGGCCCGCAGCACTACCGCTTGTCTTGGGTCACTTTTTTTCTGCCTTGCCCAAAGGTACAAGCCTGCCCTCACACTGCAACTCACTCACTCCCCTTGAATTCTCCCCCTTCTCTCTATTTTTTGCATCGCATTTTTGAGGGATCACATTGGGAGATTTGACCCTGCCCAGCGTGGCCTGAGGTCGTATGAGTTAAAGCTCACCTAGCAAATAGGGAATCGACCCCATTACCGATAGTCGAAGTACGACGACTCGACGACTGACTGGGGGGTTGGTGAAAAAGCGACGGCGGCTGCGTTAAGTCTGTCAGGCCGTCGCCCAGGATCTTGATAATTACCCTGGGAGCCATCTTTTCGACCACGCTCCTTTGATCACGCCCCGTCGCAATCTTTCTTTTCGAAGAACCCTTTTTATTACACCACCTACCTTGGCAATTTCGAGAACTTTGGGCGATAAACTTAATCAGCGATCCATCTTCCTCGCACGACGTCGCATTCGAGCCAAACCAAACGACGTCCTCATCTTCCTCGCACCGCGTTTATTCGCTTTTGCCCGTTACCTTGACGACTTACACGAAATCTTCTGTTACCGGCGACGACCCTTTTGGCATCGAATCTCGGCTCTAGCGACATTTACATTTCCGTGCTGGCTCTCTCTTCGATACCTCCCCGCCTCTATTCGCATCCTCCCACCGCAGCTTCCATGTTTGTGACGTCGCTCCGTCTGCGCAAGAGCTCCATCCCTCACAATGGCCGCGGCCGATGTTTTGGCGTTCACAGAAAGCTGGATAGGAAGCAGAAATGGCTGGTCAACGGTCCGGCATTCGCCGAATGCGCGGGATGAACCCTCCCTGCATCTTCGGTTGAGTCTTGTTGCCCGCGCTTGGGTTGTGCATAGGTCTCATAAACAGGTCAGTCACGTTTTCTTGTCCATACCTCTAAGTCGCAACAACATCCTACAATTGTTCGTGCATTGCTCTCCGCAAAAACTTAAGAGGCCGTATGAGTGGCGCACAACGGCCGGTACCTCGATCGGCGGCCCGAAGCATGAGGGGGAGCCGGTGCCACCCATTCCTGACCTGCTACCCGTTCCGGCGTAAACCTCCTGAAAGTGCGTCTCATCTAACGTCATCTCCCCTTCCCTAGGACCTTTCTACATCTTCACATCGACGCAAGGTGGCCGAGAGGCCACTAACGATCCCAAGTTGCTCCCCACGATGGTCTCGTTGCCTATCTAAGACCTGCAACTCGTTCGTCGCCGCCGATAGCGCGATGGATTCCAATGGCACCGGCGGTTTCGCTCGCAGACGTCCCTCGGCATGGCTCGATGCTTTCCCTCCACCTCTGTCCTCAGACGCTCCGCGGGAGCGTCGTCACCCCAGCGATGACCTTCTGAGCGATCCCGCCTCTGATATCTTGATTGACTTCAATTCTCAAGAAGGCTTCTACGAAATGGCTAAGAAGAAGAAGGGCAAACCGGCCCAAGCTCCTCCACCCCAACCC